>SJYC01132382.1:0-21495 GCA_006408675.1 Madoqua kirkii
AAAAAAAAAAAAGGACTGTAGAACCTACTTTTAAAAAACTGAGCTTGTTTGTCATGGAGATTGGGAACAAAGAAACAAATTTGTGAATTACAAATCCACATTTCCAGCAGTCCCAGGTTCAAGCCAAAGCCTCCAGCTCATTCCTTCAGCCCTGACTCCATCAGATGTATTCGATTTTTTTCCAGATAGGAAATAACATGAATTATTTTACCATTTTGACAGATAGTAGTAGAATGATTTAAGTGCTAAGAAGCAAGTGAGTCACAAATACTTTTGTGTGAGAATACAGTTTTCAAAATTTTAAATGTATTTTTTAAAGTGATTGTCTTTCAGGAATTCCCTAGTGGTACAGTGGTTAGGCTTCAGCACTATCACTACCGTGACCCAGGTTCAGTTCCTAGTTGGGGAATTAAGATCCTGCAAGCCACAAAACATGGCCAAGGGAAACACACACACACACAAAGTGATTCTCTTTCCCTATAATGCCACTGAGTTGGTATGGGTAGTATTACAAAAGAACTAGGAAAAGAGAGATACCATGTAAATATTAACTAAAAATTACACATCAAAATAAGCTTAACTGCTAAAATTAAAATATCACATAAAAGTATACTGTTGTACCACCTAACTAAAATCATCTCACACACCATACTATTACATGTAACACACTTAGAAAATACTGCACTTTGTGATTTCTAAATGTCTTTGCCTCTAAATTCTTACTCTCACCTCCCAGTAAGAAGACAGACTCAAGGACCCCTTCAGATTAAACGGCTGCCTCTGGGCTGAGAAGTATTTCTGGGAATCTGGCTGACCAAACACTCTGTTCCAGAGTTTCAAATACAAGATCTGATAATGCAAAAAGCTGGAAACACTTCCAGTAACCATAGAAGAGTAAAAAGTATATAAGCAACCATAGAGAAAATATCCAATTAGAGGATGGCCTCTTGCACAGCATAGCTAGTCTCTTTCACTTGAGATCAATGCATTAGGCTTTAGAATCACTCAAAGGATATGAAAGACACCTGAATTTTGTATAGGACTGTCAGATTAAGTCTGTCAATAGTGAGTATATAACTTCATTATTCAATATTCTAGCCACTGTCTACATATAGCTATTAAGCTTTTAATAATTTAAATTAAAAAATAAAAATTCAATTTCACTTCTGCAATAAGCACATTTCAAAGGCCACATGTGGCTAAAAGCTACTGTGCATAACAGAGAAGAACTCCAGAAAATTCTACTGAAAAGGATTGCTCTGCAGCCTATTTGGTGAACAGTTTGCAGAGGATCTATATATTGGGAAAGAATAAAGTCATGTGAGAAGATGTAGTCCAGCTAAAATTACAGGCATTGTCACACACATATATGCACACACACGCACACACAACCTCTAGTACAAAATTTCTTTCTGTATGACAAATAAAATCCACAGGAAAAGCCATGCCTCATGTTCTTCCTCCCCACTCCTTTTCCCAAGTCTTGGTCCCCTACTTCTGTTTCCATTATCCAAAGCTTATTGTGGCAGTAGGTGAGACATGCGCCAAGTAAGATGCTGAAAGCAAAAAGTAAATAGATGATTTGGAAAATGTTAGTTTCCTTCCCTATAACCTTTGGATCCTTCCAATTTTGTCTAAGTTCTGAGAGTAACACGGGGTAGATGACCATACTAAGTCTGAGAGTAACACTTTGTAGATGAACAACCCATCCAAAAGTGTGAAAAATGGAATTGACAGCCTACCAAAACTGAATGTGAAATATCCATTGGGCATCTGGATTGTTATAAATGCATCAAGTTTCCTATTACCAGCTTCTCTGGCCTTAGGACACAAGGAACCTCTAAAGTGGAAGCCAGGTTCCCTCCATTTTACAGATAAAGGAACCTGCACAAACTTTGTTCTCATTTAAGGAATTTTAAAATGATGATTTGTTTTGGTTTTGTCATATATCAACATGAATCCGCCACTGGTATACACGTGTTCCCTATCCTGAACTCCCCTCTCACCTCCCTCCCCGTGAACCCAACCAATACAATATCAATTAAATAAATAAATATAAATTTAAAAAATAAAATGAATAACTTTATATTTAAATAAATAAATAAAAAGCAGAGACATTACTTTGCCAACAAAGGTCTCTCTGGTCAAAGCTATGGTTTTTCCAGTAGTCATGTATAGATGTGAGAGTTGGACTATAAAGAAAGCTGAGTACTGAAAAATTGATGCTTTTGAACTGTGGTGTTGGGAAGACTCTTGAGAGTCCCTTGGACTGCAAGGAGATACAATCAGTCTATCCTAAAGGAAATCAGTCCTGAATATTCATTGGAAGGACTGATGCTGAAGGTTGAAACTCCAATATTTTGGCCACCTGATGCAAAGAACTGACTCATTTGAAAAGACCTTGGGAAAGACTGAAGGCTGGAGGAGAAGGGGTTGACAGAGGATGGGATGATTGGATGGCATCACTGACTTGATGAACATGAGCTTGAGCAAGCTCTAGGAGTTGGTGATGGACAGCGAAGCCTGGTATGCGGTAGTCCATGGGGTCTCAAAGGGTTGGACACAACTGAGAGACTGAATTGAACTGAACTCTATGCTATATTTGTAGCTCTTTAATTCTATATGGCCTTTGGAGTTTGGAAGCATGTTGATAATATTTATCCAGTTGAGAACTTAACCAAACATCTAATATCAGTGTATTATGACTTAATTTTGTTCATTTTATGTATTAGGCTAACAATTGTTTACACTAGAATGAACTTTAAAAAAAATACCTTAAGTATTCTGGTGTAAATTGTGTAGGTGTTTTTATGTAAATCATATAGCCTGGTGCTATTCCTTTTGCACATAGATTTCATAAATCTGGGAGATTTCTTGAGAAAATAATCATACAGAAATGTGAAGAATTTATAATTGTGATCATTACTTTAAAAAATTCTAGCTCTTTGTTTAGTTCTCAAAGAAATTTGACTTTAAAATCATCATTAGATGATTTTAAATCTTTGTAGTGTATATTTTGTGTTTGTAATATTTGCATTAAAATATGAGATCCACTGAAAAAAGAAAATGATTTGATTTAATGGATTCTGTCAGGAAGTAAAAATGTTCCATGTACTTTACTGTGGATGACTGCACATTGAATTTGATCTTTCCCTTCCCACCAAGAGATATTTTTACCAATTAATGAAGGAAATTTCTATCAATTGAATCCAGCAACTCAGATTTCCTGCCCAGCCACCCATCTAATCCAGCCAGCAAGACTGCCTTCCAATAGAAGGACAAGTGCCCTGTGGACTGCCTCTCATGGAGCTCCATTGACAAGGGGGCTTCCTCTACTGATGACACAGTGAACACAATGCTTTAAGTACCCACTGCAGTTTCAGCTCCCCCATTTTTTATGAATGAAAGTATTCACTACTCCCCAGGAATAATAAACTTTGGGTGTCACTAAGTAGCTTTTGCATACAGAGTATTACTAACAGAATTTTAAAAAAGATTATTAACCAAAAGAGCTAACTTTTACTGACATCTTTAGTATATCCTAGGCATTAGGATGAATACCTTATTTGGGTGACTTGTTCAGTCCTCACTACCACCATAGATGCAGATACTATATTTTGCATCATTTTACAGCCCAGAGAATTTAAACTTAGAAATATAATGAATTTTGTTCATCATCACATTTTCACTAAGAGGCAGGACATCATCCCAGGCTGTCTGATTCCTGATCCTGCACTTTTTTATACTGACTCACCAGGTTCTACTTGTTGATAACATAGCCAAACTTAAATGGATATTTTTTTCTTACCTATCCACTATAGAGAGGACGATGTTAATAAGATTTGACAATAAAAATGCCCCTTTCCTTTCAGCTGCTAATCAAAGGGAGGTGATTATGAGGAGAAAATGTAGAACAATGAACCAGTATCATTTATGTTTCATCAACAACATGTGGAAAAAGGTCACTGATTCTGATTAGGTGTGACCTCAAATTCCCTGATGCAACAAGCTAGGAGGTCACCCTATCAAGCTACCTGTGATGCTTAATTCAGAGATTCTGTGTTTCTCCCTGAGCCACCTCAAACTATCAGTTTATATGTCTCAAATTACTGTAATAAAATTAATGATAATTGTTTTTTGTATATTAACCTCCATGAAGATTAAAATGTTGAGAGATATCAATTGATTTATTTTGTATAATCATTTTTACTTCCATGCATAAGCCTAGTATATTAAGGAGAGCACTTTGCAGGAAACAAATATATTCAATAATAAAAGTGGTTACCAATTAACTTGGCATAAAGCACTCTATAATACACCTCAATTTATTCTACTTGACTGGAAAGATGACAAAAACTATCATGGTCCTCCCTCTTTAAAAATAGAAATATACTGAATTATTATGAAGAAATCAGCCTAAATAATCAAACTCTGCTATAAATGAATCAATACTACTTTAAAATGTCATTTATACTTTTATAGATTATAAAGAGTATATTATGTGTATGTATGTGTGCATATATATACACATGCATACACATAAACATAAAGAAAATGCTCAAGATTTGTTTTCATTTGGGGTTGAGGTCTACATAAGGTCCAGAAAAATGAAGTAAGATTGGTACAATTATTTTCAAATCTCTCTCTCCTCTAAACAACCAAGTATTTTTTTTTTTTTAACTTGAACATCTGGAAATTCATGGTTCATGTATTGTTCATCCCTGGTTTGGAGAATTTTGAGCATTACTTTACTAGCGTGTGAGACGAGTGCAATTGTGTGGTAGTTTGAGCATTCTTTGGCATTACCTTTCTTTGGGATTGGAATGAAACCTGACCTTTTACAGAAGAACTGTACAAAAAAGATATTCATGACCGATATAATCATGAGGGTGTGATCACTCACCTAGAGTCACACATCCTGGAATGTGAAGTCAAGTGAGCCTTAGAAAGCATCAATATGAAAAAAGCTAGTGAAGATGATGGAATTCCAGTTGAACTATTTCAAATCCTGGAAGTTGATCCTGCGAAAGTGCTGCACTCAATATGCCAGCAAATTTGGAAAAGTCAGCAGTGGCCAGAGTACTAGAAAAATTTAGTTTTCATTCCAATACTGAAGAAAGGCAATGCCAAAGAATGCTCAATGTCAACCCATGCTCACTTGCTAGGCCATAAAATTAAATAATAATCCTAGCCGACATGTTTTATGACCTGCATATAGGTTTCTCAAGAGGCAGATCAGGTGGTCTGGTATTCTCATATTTTTCAGAATTTTCCACAGTTTATTGTGACCCACACAGTCAAAGGCTTTGGCATAGTCAATAAAGCAGAAATGCTCTTGGTATTCCATGATCCAGCAGATGTTGGCAATTTGATCTCTGGTTCCTCTGCCTTTTCTAAAACCTACTTGGACATCTGGAAGTTCATGGTTCGTCTATTGTTCAACCCTGGTTTGGAGAATTTTGAGCATTACTTTACTAGT
Source organism: Madoqua kirkii (assembly GCA_006408675.1). Lineage (NCBI taxonomy): Eukaryota > Metazoa > Chordata > Mammalia > Artiodactyla > Bovidae > Madoqua > Madoqua kirkii. Next base: position 5,480 of record SJYC01132382.1, read on the forward strand.
GTGTGAGATGAGTGCAATTGTGTGGTAGTTTGAGCATTCTTTGCCATTACCTTTCTTTGGGATTGGAATGAAACCTGACCTTTTACAGAAGAACTGTACAAAAAAGATATTCATGACCGATATAATCATGAGGGTGTGATCACTCACCTAGAGTCACACATCCTGGAATGTGAAGTCAAGTGGGCCTTAGAAAGCATCAATATGAAAAAAGCTAGTGAAGATGATGGTATTCCAGTTGAACTATTTCAAATCCTGGAAGTTGATCCTGCAAAAGTGCTACACTCAATATGCCAGCAAATTTGGAAAAGTCAGCAGTGGCCAGAGTACTAGAAAAATTCAGTTTTCATTCCAATACTGAAGAAAGGCAATGCCAAAGAATGCTCAATGCCAACCCATGCTCACTTGCTAGGCCATAAAATTAAATAATAATCCTAGCCGACATGTTTTCTATAAAGGATAAAGGAGATAGAGTACATACTGAACCATTCACATTATTAACTTATATGTTCTATGAATACAATCAGTTCATTGGTTTCTATGATTTTTGCAAACATTTGTGTTCTAGATGTCAATATAGATAAGATTCTAATTAAATTTTCTACATTGTGATTTACTTCGCTCCTTTCTAGCTCCCGTGATGTCTACATTCTAACTGGAAGGAGAAAATGAGAAAAATATTCTGGGCTTCTCTACTCCTTTCATTTTTGTCACTGATAATTTTTTTCCACTTTAAAGTCTTTCTTGCTTTCTTCTGTACAAAACTTTTGCTTAATAAATTTTTTAAATTAGATGGTAATTTATTATCTTCAACATATATTTAAAACTAAAAGGATCAACTTAGCAAAAAATAGATTTCAGAAAATGTATCTAGAGGGTCAAATAGTCTGAATCCCTGATTTAAATATCATTCTGTCTGAAAAATAGTGTAGTTTCCTTGGCTAGCACTTGGGAGGTATTCCTTCTGTTTTTCTAATGTCACACTAACTTTCAGTTTATCTCAGATGTGAGAGATAGCCAAAATAGTCTTAAATAAAATGCCATGTTGATTCACACCATCCCTAAGGAAAATATGATGCATTACCAATATTCCTTTTATTGATTACTTAGAGTGTATTAAATAGTCACATTATAAAACTTGAAGGACAGAATCATAGATATTTGCAGACTACAAATAACTCCAAAATAAAATATTTCTGAACAAATCTTTCAGGACTGGCTGTGGTAAGAAAGCAATAGGAATTGATGGGCTCATTTATCTCTACCTCTTTAGAGACCACTTCATATTTTTCACCGACTACATTAACAGATTCTGCATGTTTGACTATGAATAGTCACTGCTATGAGATACCTTTCAACAGCCCAGAACAGTTTAATAGTATCAAGGTTACAGCTGTACTTGTTCATAAATAATTCATTTAAAATGCATTTTTAATTAAAAAAATAGGTCATATGATTCATTTTGAAGTCCTGTGGGTCATTGGAAGATCATCTGGGAATGATTCATTAATGCCTCCTCTAAAATCTGCAGCCTGCTATCCACGTCTGTTCATAAAGGAACTGAGTAATACCGCCTATGATTCCCAGGCTTTCATTTTGAAATTCACACAGGCACCTTTGACTAGCATCTCCATGGATATAAAAACAATGTGGGTTTATCATACTCAAATACACAGATACCAGTCATCTGGTGCTTGGAAAACTTTGTCCATTTGTCAGGCAAAAATATAGCCCTGACTTGGCAGCAAAGAAAAATGGCATCAGAGTTTTACTAGCATAAAATATCATGATAACTGTAAACTGACACAATAAAATAAAAAATAGTTTATGATATCTGTGATTCAGTTCAGTTCAGTCGCTCAAACACGTCTGACTCTTTGCGACCCCATGGACTGCAACACACCTGGGCCTCCCTATCCATCACCAACTCCTGGGGTTAACTCAAACTCATGTCCATTAAGTAGTAGATGCCATCCAACCATCTCATCCTGTCATCCCCTTCTACCCTCACCTTCAGTCTTTCCCAGCATAAGAATTGTTTTTAATGAGTCAACTCTGCATGAGGTGGCCAAAGTATTGGAGTTTCAGCTTTAGCATCAGTCCTTCCAAAGAACACCCAGGACTGATCTCCTTTAGAATGGACTGGTTGGATCTCCTTGTAGTCCAAGGGATTCCCAAGTCTTCACCAACATTACAGTTCAAAAGCATCAGTTCTTCTGCACTCAGCTTTCTTTATAGTCCAACTCTTACATTCATACATAACTACTGGAAAAATCAAAGTTTGGACTAGACGGAGTTTTGTGGGCAAAGTAATGTCTCTGCTTTTTAATATGCTGTCTAGGTTGGTCATAACTTTTCTTCCAAGGAGTAAGCGTCTGTTTTATTTCATGACAGCAGTCACCATCGGCAGTGACTTTGGAGCCCCGCAATAAAGTCTGTCACTGTTTCCACTGTTTCCTCATTTATTTGCCATGGAGTGATGGGACCATATGCCACCATCTTTGTTTTCTGAATGTTGGGCTTTAAGTCAACTTTTTCACTCTCTTCTTTCACTTTCATCAAGAGCTTTTTAGCTCTTCAATTTCTGCCATAAGGTGGTGTCATCTGAATATCTGTTATTGATATTTCTCCCGGCAATCTTGATTCCAGCTTGTGCTTCATCCAGCCCAACATTTCTCATAAAGTACTCTGCACATAAGTTAAATAAGCAGGGTGACAATATATATCCTTGATGTACTCTTTTCCCAGTTTGGAACCAGTCTGTTCCATGTCCAGTTCTAACTGATGCTTCCTGACTTGCATACAAGTTTCTCAAGAGGCAGGTTAGGTGGTCTGGTATTCCCATCTCTTTCAAAATTTTCCACAGTTGGTGATGATCCACACAGTCAAATGCTTTGGCATAGTCAATGAAGCAGAAATAGATGTTTTTCAGGAACTCTCTTGCTTTTTCGATGATCCGATGGATGTTACCAATTTGATCTCCATCTCCTCTGCCTCTTCTAAAACCAGCTTGAACATCTCAAAGTTCATGGTTCACGTATTGTTGAAGACTGGCTTGGAGAATTCTGAGTAATACGTTGCTAGCGTCTATGGGGTCGCACAGAGTTGGACACGACTGAAGCGACTTAGCAGCAGCAGCAGTGTGTGAGATGAGTGCAATTATGTGGTAGTTTAAACCTTCTTTGGCATTGCCTTTCTTTGTGATTGGAATGAAAATTGACCTCTTCCAGTCCTGTGGCCACTGCTGAGTTTTCCAAATTTGCTGGCATATTTAGTGTAGCACTTTCACAGCATCATCTTTAAGGATTTAAAATAGCTAAACTGGAATTCCATCACCTCCACTAGTTTTGTTCATAGTGATGATTCCTAAGGCCCAGTTGACTTCACATTCCAAGATGCCTGGCTATAGGTGAGTGATAACACCATCGTGATTATCTGGGTCATGAAGATCTTTTTTTCAGTCTGAGTTCTTCTGTGTATTCTTGCCACGTCTTCTTAATATCTTCTGCTTCTATTAGGTTCATAGTATTTTTGTCCTTTATTAAGCCCATCTTTGCATGAAATGTTCCATTGGTATCTCTAATTTTCTTGAAGAGATCTCTAGTCTTTCCCATTCTATTGTTTTCCTCTCTTTCTTTGCATTGATTGCTGAGGAAGGCTTTCTTTTATCTCTCCTTGTTATTCTTTGGAACTCTGCATTAAAATGAGTATATATTTCTTTTTCTCTTTTGCTTTTGGCTTCTCTTCTTTTCACAGCTGTTTTTAAGGCCTCCTCAGACAGCCATTTTGGGTTTTTTTTGCATTTCTGTTTTCGGAGGATAGTGATCCCTGTCTCTGGTACAATGTAATGAGCCTCCATCCATAGTTCATCTGGCACTCTGTCTATCAGATCTAGTCCCTTGAATTTATTTCTCACTTCCACTGTATAATCATAAAGGATTTGTTTTAAGTCATCCCTGAGTGGCCTAGTGGTTTTCCCTACTTTCTTCAATTTAAGTCTGAATTTGGCAATAAGGAGTTCATGATATGATCCCCAGACAGCTCCTGTCTTGTTTTTGCTGACTGTATAGAACTTCTCCATCTTTGGCTGAAAAGAATATAATCAATCTGATTTTGGTGTTGACCATCTGGTGATGTCCATGTGTAGAGTCTTCTCTTGAAGAAGAGGTAGAGAGTTGTTTGGAAGAGGGTGTTGTTGGAAAAGGGTGTTTGCTATGACCAGTGATTTCTTTTGGTAGAACTCTATTAACATTTGCCCTACTTCATTCTGTACTCCAAGACCAAATTTGCCTGTTACTCCAGGTATTTCTTGACTTCCTACTTTTGCATTCCAGTCTCCTATAATCAAAATGTCATCTTTGGGGGGTGTTAATTCCAGAAGGTCTTTTAGGTCTTCATAGAACCATTCAATTTCAGCTTCTTCAGAATTACTGTTCACGGCATAGACTTGGATTACTGTGATATTGAATGGTTTGCCTTAGAAACGAACAGAGATTATTCTGTGATTTTTGAGACTGCAGCTAGGTACTGCATTTCAGACTCTTTTGTTGACTATGTTAGCTACTCCATTTCTTCTAAGGAATTCTTGCCCACAGTAATAGATATAATGGTCATCTGAGTTAAATTTACCCATTCCAGTCCATTTTAGTTTGCTGATTCCTAAAATGTCAATGTTCATTCTCCATGAGAGAGCAAATAGACTAAAAACCACAATCACAGAAAACTAACCAATCTAATCACATGGACCACAGCCTTGTCTAATTCAATGAGACTATGAGCTATGCCGTGTAGGGCCACCCAAGATGGATGCATCATGGTCGAGAGTTCTGACAAAATATGGTCCACTGGAGAAGGCAATGGAAAACCATTTCAGTATTCCTGCCTTGAGAAACCCTTGAACAGTGTGAAAAGGCAAAAAGATAGAACACTGAAAGATGAACTCCCCAGGCCAGCAGGTGCCCCGTATGCTACTGGAGATAAGTGGAGAAATAACTCCAGAATTAATGAAGAGACAGAACCAAAGGAAAATCAACACCCAGTTGTGATGTGACTAGTGATGGAAGCAAGGTTCGATGCTATAAAGAGCAACATTGCATAGCAACCTGGAATGTTAGGCACATGACTCAAGGCAAATTAGAAGTGATCAAATAGGAGATGGCAAGAGTGAACACTGGTATTTTAGATATCAGCGAACTAAAATGGACTGGAATGGGTGAATTTAACTCAGATAACCATTAACTCAGATCTGTGATTACACATATCTATTCAATCACTTGAGGTCTTTGGGGGACTTGATTTTTAAAAAGTAGTTATTACAAAACCTGTTATGAAAGATCACTAAATAACTGTCAATATCCTGAGGGTGAATAAGATTATCTTAAGGTTTGACATTTGAAGACATACCGAAATTAGTTAAGCATCACCGTAGCTCCACATAGCTCACTCTAGGACAGCTGTGCCCCTTGGAAAGTAGAAGTCATAACAGCAAATAATTCATCTGCTAGAGATGCAGAGGCAACAGTCTGATCCCTACTGAGCCTGTAGATACACTCATACATTTATCTTGCAAGGTAGCCTGGCTTAGGTAATTTGTTTGTACCACCTCACATATATTTTCAAATTCTCTCTCTTAACTGGTTTCTCCAGTTGAACATACTAATACCTCCAAAACTTTCTCATCCTGAAAATTTTAACTGGGCTTCCTCAAAATATAACTTTCTATTGATTTTATATCTCTCTCTGGATGCTAAGTATGTAAGTGTGTTTAGCCTTTTTTTTTAAATCAGAGAATCTCCACTTCCTTTCTTATTCTTCAGCCTAGAGCAGTCAAACATCCTTACCACATCACTCCAAGGACATTTCACACAAAGGTCAATCATAGGCTTCAAAATTACCAAATCCTTGGTGATCTTTCTTTTGTCCCACTGCCCTAGCATTTGACACTGTGAATCATGATCTTTCTTATGCTCTTTTGATCTCACTATTTCCTTCTACCACTAATAGATTTTTAGTCTGTTTTATGAAATATTCTGTAATCCTTGTATGTCTGTGATCCTAGCACTCTGTCTCTTTTCTCTGCTCACTGTGTATCTTGACACATACCTAAATTCAAATTTCTTTCTTCTTTCTTTTAGAAAGAACCATTTGTTATTTTAGATCCCTAATATACATCTCCAAACTATAGACCCTACTAATATTTCAATCCATGTATCCAGGTGCTCATGGCAGAGCTCCACTTAGCACTTACAGCTATATCTCAAACTCAATATTTTAAATGGCATCATTATTTCCTCAATCTATTCTTTCTCCTCTCTCAGTAAATTACACCATCACTTGTGCTCACCCAAGCTATAGAGAAAGCAAAGTCCTATTTAACCGTTGTCTGAATACAGGTTGCTTTCAGCCCTCTCTAAATAGTGGTGTGCTATCTTCTCTTTCTGTCAGTCCTATGAAGTGACCATTGATACGGCCTTTCTTCTTGATGCTTATGGATGTGTTGCAGTGTCAAATAGTTGGAAAATTCCTTAAGGGATGAACAAGTCAAGGACAAGGAACAACTTCATTTAATGAAGAGATATAGATGGGCCTCACTCCTGCTGAGTGAACATTAATCTGAGTGCTAACTCCTGACCAAGGGAAGGTTTCATCAGTACCTGTGACATGAGCAGCTAATATAGGGTCTGAGCACAGAATGAGCAGTCACAAGTAATTTTTCAATTTCCAAATGACTCTGACAACTGAAACAAGGCCCTTCAAGAGATCATCTACCAAAAGTTCTATATGACCCATCACCTCCAGTACTCTCTCTAGGGGTTACTCAACACACACTCTTCTCTTCTTTCTCTCCTTGTTATGGTTTGGAACCAAAACTAGACAAAAATCTTAGCTTCCTTCCACTATCCTTCACATTCCTTCCCTGATAAATGTACACAGATTTGACTCTCTACTAGAATTGAAGAAATATGAGTAGTAGGAACAAGAAAATCAGAAAATATGTCAAAGTAATTTCCTGCCACACCAGCAACAAGAATCACCCTAATGCCTCTTCTCTCTAGGTATGCACTTGCTAATACAGATCTGTACCCAGACTTACATTAGCTGCTCATATCACAGTTGCTCATTCCTGTCTGACTCTTTGTGACTCCATGGACTGTAGCCCATCAGGCTCCTCTGTTCATGGGATTTTCCAGACAAGAATACTGGAGTGGGTTGTCATTCCTTCCTAGAGGGGATCTTCATGACCTAGGGATCAAACCCACACATTTTGTGTCTCCTGCATTGACACGCAGACTCTTTACCAACCACTGAGCTACCTGGGAAGTCCTTTCCCTACTGAGTGGTGGCAATCTACCAACTTCGAGAGCCCTGTCATCACTTGACAACGTCAAGTACCCACATGACAGTGTCCACCTTACCCCCACCTCTTGTCATCATCCTTGGCAATTTCTTTGTCCACATCAGTAAATAAACTCTAGGAAATTTTCCAATCCAAGACACAACTTTAACCAAGAGAAGGAATGTCTCAAAAGGATTCTCGAGGGAGAACTCCAAGAAGGATGGCAGTCTAAATGGCATAGAACTCTTGAATGTTCTGCTATTAAAATCACGAAGTCTCCAACCAGCATGAGGAGCTTTATCTGTGCCAACCAGTTGCCCTAAGTGCCACTCCCACCCATTCAGAACAGAAGAAGTGAGGCTTTTTTTATAAATTATTTTATTTTTGGCTTCCGGGTCTTCATTGCTATGGGCCTTCTTTAGTTGTGATCAGCAGGGACTACTCTCTAGTTGTGGTTGGCTGGCTTCTCATTGTGGTAACTTTTATTCGTCTCTAAGGCATGGGAGCTTCAGTAGTTGTGGCACATGGGGTTAATTGCCCAGCAGCATGTGGGATCTTCCCAGATCAGAGATTCAACCCATGTTGCCTGCATTAGCAGGCAGATTCTTAACCACAGGATCACCAAAGAAATCCAGAACTTTATTGATGTAACATGAATGTGATAGAACTTTAGCAAGACCCAAAATAGTATGATCAATTTATTTTCCTATAGTGTTTCATGGCTAGTAACTGTATGTTTGAAAATGAACTCACACAAAATATCAGGTCATCTTAAATGTTCATTCACAAATTTCTTATTAAACTTCTACAAGCAAGTCTACTTCTGATAATGCAATTAGAAGATAAGGGGATAATTTGTTAATCACACACTTAGGAGCAAATAACTTATTTGGTCTGATTTTCTCTGCATGGAGCAAAGCGCCCACTACAAATATGTTTATTGTAAATTACCTTCTTCATGACGATGAAGAAAATGGGACCTAAACTTAGATTCTGGTTGTGTTTGAAACCATCTTTTTGTGATCATCACTTCATGATACACAAATCTTGAGTTCCCAGGTGACAGACTAATAGAAAGAAAGTACTGATCATTGAGGCATAGACAGTTAAAGAGCAGATGCCAGGGATGCAAAGCAATTAACAGAATGTAGGATGTGTTGGCTCTACACACCCAACAAAATCCAAAGAGTTAAAAGCAGGAATCAGATAACAAAAGTGTTGTATGGGAGACGGGAGGGTGGTTCAAGAGGAAAGGGACATATGTATACCTGTGATTAATGTTTATGTATGGCAGAAATCAACACAAGATTGTAAAGCAAATACCTTGCAGTAAAAAATTAAAAAGATATGCAAAAATAAATGATGTATGTGATTTCCATGTTTGTTAACCAAGTATATTAAAATAAACCTATGCTTTTTTTTTTAATAGGCAGATGGGACATTGAATTTTTTAGATTCTAAATGAACAAAACATTTGTTAGTTTCTGACAGTTTTATGTATATCTTGCCTTATTTAGTATCTTTTCACTATCTTGTTCCTATTTATTTCATTTGGTTAATTTATATGACTGCTCATTCTATTTTTTTAAAATTCAAGGAATAACATATTTATTTATTTTTAAGTACTGTAAGATAATTTCTTTAATACTTTTTATTTATGCTTGAAAATACTTAGTTCTTTATTGAAGTATTTTGGTTAGCATTCTTTTTCATATCCATTCTATCCTTAAAATTGAGGGAAAATCCATTGCTTGACTCAAGCACCCCAAAACCCAGATATTAAGTAGTTATTTACTGCTGCTGTTATTCAGAAGAACACACACTTGCACATATGCTTGTAAAAGCACACAGTTGAATCTTCCAAATGAGCAGTCCTAAGCAGAGTATTAGAGGTAGTATGAAATTTATAAAATAGGATATAGAATTGTTTCTCCTACACTATTTTGAATAATACATACATTGTTTCTTGTTCTGTTTTTTCTTTTAAAATTCTACTCCTGGTTTTTAGGAAAGAAGGAACTTACTTTTAGAGTATTAGTCAGTTCAGTTGCTTGAAGTGAAGTGAAGTGAAGTCGCTCAGTCGTGTCTGACTCTTTGCAACCCTGTGGACTGTAGCTTACCAGGCTTCTCAGTCCATGGGATTCTCTAGGCAAGAATACTGGAGTGAGTTACCATTTCCTTCTCCAGGGGATCTTTTCAACCCAGGGATCGAACCCGGGTCTCCCAGATCGGAGGCAGACATTTTAACCTCTGAGTCATCAGGGAAGCCCGTTCAATTGCTTAGTCATGTCCAACTCTCTGATCCCATGGACTGCAGCATGCCAGGGCTCCCTGTCTATCATCAACTCCCAGAGTTCACTCAAACTCATGTCCATTGGGTAGGTGATGCAATCCAACCATCTCATCCTCTATTGTCCTCTTCTCCTACCCTCAATCTTTCCCAGCATCAGGGTCTTTTCATTTCTTTTCTTTAATTATTTATTTATTTAATACTTTATTCTACTTTACAATATTGTATTGGTTTTGCTGTACATTGACATGAATCAGCCACAGGTGTACACAATCTCCCAATGCCAAAGCCCCCTCCCACCTCCCACCCCACACCATCTCCCCGGATCATCCTGTACACCAGCCCCAAGCATCCTGTATCCTGTACTGAACATAGACTGGCGCTTCATTTCTTATATGATAGTATACATGTTTCAGTGCCATTCTCCAAAATCATCCCACCCTCTCCCTCTCCCTGAGAGGCCAAAAGTCCGTTCTATACCTCTGTGTCTCTTATGTTGTCTCACATGCAGGGTCATCATTACTATGTTTCTAAATTCCATATATATGTGTCAGTATACTGTATTGGTGTTTTTCTTTCTGGCTTACTTCACTCTGTATAATCAGCTCCAGTTTCATCCATCTCATTAGAACTGAGTCAAATTTATTCCTTTTAAGGGCTGAGTAATACTCCACTATATATATGTATCACAGCTTTCTTATCCATTCATCTGCTCATGGACACCTAAGTTGTTTCCATGTCCTGGCAATTATAAACAATGCTGCAATGAACACTGGGGTACATGTGTCTCTTTCAATTCTGGTTTCCTTGGTGTGTATGCCCAGCAGTGGGATTGCTGGGTCATAAGGCAGTTCTATTTGCAATTCTTTCAGGAATCTCCACACTGTTTTCCATAATGGCTGTACTAGTTTGCATTCCCACCAACAGTGTAAGAGGGTTCCCTTTTCTCCACATCCTCTCCAGCATTTATTGCTTGTAGATTTTTGGATCACAGCCATTCTGACTGGTGTGAAGTGGTACCTCAGTGTATGCCCAGCAGTGGGATTGCTGGGTCATAAGGCAGTTCTATTTGCAATTCTTTCAGGAATCTCCACACTGTTTTCCATAGTGGCTGTACTAGTTTGCATTCCCACCAACAGTGTAAGAGGGTTCCCTTTTCTCCACATCCTCTCCAGCATATATTGCTTGTAGACTTTTGGATCACAGTGATTCTGACTGGTGTGAAATGGTACCTCAATGTGGTTTTGATTTGCATTTCTGATAATGAGTGATGTTAAGCATCTTTTCTTGTGTTTGTTAGCCATCCATATGTCTTCTTTGGAGAAATGCCTATTTAGTTCTTTGGCCCATTTTTTGGTTGGATAGTTTATTTTTCTGGAGTTGAGCCGCATAAGTTGGCTGTATATTTTTGAGATTAGTTGTTTGTCAGTTAGAAAATGAAGCAACTGGCAAACAACTAATCTCAAAAAATATACAAGTAATTCTTAAGTGTCTACTAACTCCTCTTGTTGGCGCCTCTGGAAGTGAAAAATCAAATGAACTTGTTCCCTAACGTTTTATGGAAAAAAAAAAAAGTGAAGAATTTTACTAAAAAGTATAGAGAGTTCCCTTTTCTCCACACCTTCTCCAGCATTTATTGTTTGTAGATTTTTTTGATGATGGCTATGCATCACCGACTCGATGGACATGAACTTTGATAAACTCCAGAGTTGGTGATGGACAGGGAGGCCTGGTGTGCTGTGATTCATGGGGTCATAAAGAGTCAGACAGGACTGAGCGACTGAACTGATTCTGACCATCATGAAGTAATACCTCATTGTAGCTATGATTTGCATTTCTCTAATAATGAGCGATGTTGAGCACTTTTCATCTATTAGCCATCTGTACGTCTTCTCTGGATAAATGTCTGTTTAGGTCTTCTGCCCTCTTTTTAATTTGTTTGTTAATTTGGTTGGTTGTTTTTCTGGCTGTTGAAACTTTGCTGTATGACACGGGGAGCTCAAATCTGGTGTTCTGTGACAAACGAGGTGTAGGATGCGGTGGAAAGTAGTAGGAAGGTTCAAGAACAAGGTGACATGCATATATATATAGCTGACTCATGTTGTTATATGGCACAAAACAATGCAATATTGTAAAGCTCTCCTCCAGTTAAAAATAAATAATTAAGAAAAGAGTCAATGAGACCATGATTTTGAAGTGTTTAACATAAGATTTGGCATAGGCTAATAATTCTCTGCTAGCTGTCTATTGACAATCACAACAATAAATATATGATAAAATATATTTTTTAAAAAGCATTGACTCAAACCCTCATCTATTCATCTCCAACTCCCAAAAGAATCAGATTTCATTAACAACTCAGAGAAGGACTCTAAACCCAGAAGCAACAAAGATATATAAAACAGTATGGTGAAAACTCAGAGTGCTCACAAGTTCAGTTCAGTTCAGTCACTCAGTCGTGTCCGACACTTTGTGACCCCATGAATCGCAGCATGCCAGGCCTCCCTGTCCATCACCAGCTCCTGGAGTTCACTCAGACTCACGCCCATCAAGTCAGTGATGTTATCCAGCCATCTCATCCTCTGTCATCCCCTTCTCCTCATGCCCCCAATCTCTCTCAGCATCAGGGTCTTTTCCAGTGAATCAACTCTTCGCATGAGGTAGCCAAATTACTGGAGTTTCAGCTTCAGCATAATTCTTTCCAAAGAACACCCAGGACTGCTCTCGTTTAGAATGATCTGGTTGGATCTCCTTGCAGTCCAAAGGACTCTCAAGAGTCTTCTCCAACATCACACTTCAAAACCATGAATCGTTGGTGCTCAGCTTTCTTCACAGTCCAACTCTCACATCCATATATGACCACTGGAAAAACTATAGCCTTGACTAGACGGATTTTAGTCGGCAAAGTAATGTCTTTGCTTTTCAATATGCTATCTAGGTTGGTCATAACTTTTCTTCCAAGGAGTAAGTGTCTTTTAATTTTATGGCTGCAATCACCATCTGCAGTGATTTGGGAGCCCCCCAAAATAAAGTCTGACATTGTTTCCAATGTTTCTCCATCTATTTCCTATGAAGTGATGGGACCAGATGCCATGATTTTCATTTTCTGAATGTTGAGCTTTAAGTCAACTTTTTCACTTTCCTCTTTTACTTTCATCAAGAGGCTTTTTAGTTCCTCTTCACTTCCTGCCATAAGGGTGGTGTCATCTGCATATCTGAGCTTATTGATATTTCTCCCAGCAATCTTGATTCTACCTTGTGTTTCTTCCAGTCCAGCATTTTTCATGATGTACTCTGCATAGAAGTTAAATAAGCAGGGTGACAATATTCAGGCTTGACGTACTCCTTTTTCTATTTGGAGCCAGTCTGTTGTTCCAGTTCTAACTGTAGCTTCCTGACCTGCATATAGGTTTCTCTAGAGGCAGGTAGGTTGTCTGGTATTTCCATCTCTTGAAGAATTTTCCACAGTTTATTGTGATCCACACAGTCAAAGGCTCTGGCATAGTCAATAAGGCAGAAATAGATATTTTTTTCTGGAACTCTCTTGCTTTTTCCATGATCCAGTAGATGTTGGCAATTTGATCTCTAGTTTTTCTGCCTTTTCTAAAACCAGCTTGAACATCAGGAAGTTCATGGTTCATGTACTGCTGAAGCCTGGCTTGGAGAATTTTGAGCATTACTTTACTAGCATGTGAGATGAGTGCAATTGTGCAGTTGTTTGAGCATTCTTTGGCATTGCTTTTCTTTGGAATTGGAATGAAAACTGACCTTTTCCAGTCCTGTGGCCCCTGCTGAGTTTTCCAAAATTGCTGGCATATTGAGTGCAGCACTTTCACAGCATCATCTTTCAGGATTTGAAATAGCTCCACTGGAATTCCATCACCTCCACTAGCTTTGTTCATAGTGATGCTTTCTAAGGCCCACTTGACTTCACATTCCAGGATGTCTGGCTCTAGATGACTGATCACACCATCATGGTTATCTTGGTCTTGAAGATCTTTTTTGTACAGCTCATAAGTTACCAGGTACATATTACATAACTATAAATTAAGAGATGGGTTGATGAAAGGACCACTAAGTCATCATTTCAGATAATGAATGTAATGTTGCAGGTACACATTAACATATTTTTCTACAAGCAGATGAAGTATCCAAATCAACTATTTATCTTTCTCCCACTGTTCAATGAAATATACCCAAATTGAATTGCTTAAAACACATTATTTTTTTAAACACATTTCTTCCATCCAATATTAAAACCTAAAACATAAGATACCCTCTAGGCTTTAGTAACAAAACAATTGGATTTCCTATTCTGTTCTTTACATCCTGTATGTGTGTGTGTGCTTGTCACACAGTTGTGTCCAAGTTTTTGCAGCCTCATGGACTATAGCCCACCAGGTTCCTCTGTACGTGGAACTTTTCAAGCAAGAGTACTGAAGTGGATTGCCATTTCCTACTCTTGGAATCTTCCCGAGCCATGGATCAAATCCACATCTCTTGCAGTGGGAGGCAGATTCTTTACTATTGAACCATCTGGAAGGGCCTTATATCCTGTATACAAAATGAAGTCTCTCAGGCATGTCTGACTCTTTGCCACTCGTGGACTGTAGCCTACCAGGTTCCACCATCCATGGGATTTTCCAGGCAAGAACACTGCAGTGGGTTGCCATTTCCTTCTCCAATATCCTGTATATACCTGGCCAAATCACTGATCCCTTTCTAGACATCAGTTCTTTTTCTCAGGTAATGAGAATTATAACACCTATGCTAGAGATGAGTCAAAAATTAAATGAGATCATAAATATAAACGTAAGAGATTAGACCAAATTTTAAAATGCCCCAAATTGGGCCCTTGGTTTAATAGGAACGATTGGTACATGTCTATTCAAAGATGGACATACATGGAAAATAATCAGAGTCATGTATTTTCATACTGACAGTACTAAGAATATAATAATATTAAAATAAGTCATGAAAACTATTGAAGATAATTTTCTTTGATCGGTTCTATAAATGCATTGCCAGTGAAAAACTTTTAAATTAAACCCAGGATGAAAATCTGAGAAAGATATGTTAAAAGACACCAGTGATTGCTGTCTATCTAATAAGAACTTTGAAATGATTAATGAACTATTGATGATGTGGTACTTTGAAACTCCTGGAAGTAAGGATATACTAAGACATACATGCATACACATACACAGACATACACCTGCATTAGCACACTAAGTGTCACTCTACAAGATTGAATCAGGCATAGTACATCATCCCTGAATGGGCAGAAGTAAACAGTCTTGTACATGAAAAATACTGAATATACATTGCCTTTCAGACCAAAGGATTCTGCACATGTTCTCCCAAATCTGTCATGGTTCCAAATAGGCCAACTAAGTCTCAGAAAAGGGAGTCACAATATACCCATGACCTTAACTGACATACCCATTGTAGGCATACCTTTAAAGGAATAAGACAGAAAAAGGAAGGAGTCAAGACCACCATTTACAATTCCTGAGAAAAATTCTTGTAAGGCAGCTTACTAGTATCATACATGTATAGTTCTAATGTTGTTGAGATCCGCAGACCTTCTTGGGAAAGACTTTCAATTTTCAAGGCTGCATAGGTTAAGTGGGTGTGTGATAACTTTGCCCTAAAGATTTGGGAAGAATTTATTTAATAAGAGAAGAAAACTAAATTATGTCATAAGAGCTCCCAAATGGGTCCTCGAGCTTGGGATTTGTGGTGGGAAAAAAGTAATATATTATATGTATGAACAGAACTTGGTAGTATCATTGGTCTTTTCTTCATTTGAGGGTATATGATTTGAAGCAAACTAATCCAGAAAGATATTATCCACTTTAAAGATGGAAACATCTGGACTCAAATCATAAGCAAGTTGCCAAGGTCACACATATGACAGATAATTGAACTGCTGCTGTTGCTGCTAAGTCGCTTCAGTCATGTCCAACTCTGTGCGACCCCACAGATGGCAACCCACTAGGCTCCTCTGTCTCTGGGATTCACTTTGATTTTGTTTTGGCAAGTTGCTTTCAAAGAAGGTTTATTTACAAACTCAATATATAAACCTATAAGTATTATATATAAATATAATAATGCAAATATTATATACAGGTTCCTATCAAAGTGGACCAAATCAGGAAGACTGAAGGAAACTGAATGCATTAGTTTTTTGACAATTTGGGTAGTAAGAATTTTCTCCCTCCTCAATCGGTGTGTGAATACTGAAAAAGTTAACTGTGCATGTTGTGGGGGTGGTCAGGGAAGTCTTGAGTGAAGGAGTATTAAGGAAAAGATGACTCTATAGAGAACTTACTATGTTCAGTTCAGTTCAGTCGCTCAGTCGTGTCCAACTTTTTGTGACTCCATGAATCG
>SJYC01132387.1:0-21541 GCA_006408675.1 Madoqua kirkii
AGAAATATCAATAACCTCAGATATGCAGATGACACCATCCTTATGGCAAAAAGTGAAGAGGAACTAAAAAATCTCTTGATGAAAGTGAAAGAGGAGAGTGAAACAGTTGGCCTAAAGCTCAACATTCAGACAACTAAGATCAAGGCATCTGGTCCCATGACTTCATAGGAAATAGATAGGGAAACAGTGGAAACAGTGTCAAACTTTATTTTGAGGTGGTCCAAAATCACTGTAAATGGTGACTGCAGCCATGAAATTAAAAGATGCTTACTCCTTGGAAGAAAAGTTATGACCAACCTAGATAGCATATTTAACAGAAGAGACATTACTTTGCCAACAAAGATCCATCTAATCAAGACTATGGTTTTTCCAGTGGTCATGTATGG
This sequence comes from Madoqua kirkii, assembly GCA_006408675.1. Classification (NCBI taxonomy): domain Eukaryota; kingdom Metazoa; phylum Chordata; class Mammalia; order Artiodactyla; family Bovidae; genus Madoqua; species Madoqua kirkii. Next base: position 387 of record SJYC01132387.1, read on the forward strand.
GTGTGAGAGGTGGACTGTGAAGAAAGCTGAGTGCCAAAGAATTGATGCTTTTGAACTGTGGTGTCGGAGAAAACTCTTGAGAGTCCCTTGGACTGCAAAGAGATCCAACCAGTCAATCCTAAAGGAGATAAGTCCTGGGTGTTCATTGGAAGGACTGATGTTAAAGCTGAAACTCGAATACTTTGGCCACCTCATGCAAAGGGTCGACTCATTCCTAAAGACCCTAATGCTGGGTGGAATTGGGGGCAGGAGGAGAAGGGGCGACAGAGGATGAGATGGCTGGATGACCTCACTGACTGATGGACATGTGTTTGGGTAAACTCTGGAAATTGGTAATGGACAGGGAGGCCTGGTGTGCTGCTATTCACGGGGTCACAAACAGTCAGACACGACTGAGCGACTAAACTGAAGTTTAAGATTTGCAATATGTTGATTTAAATCATTTATATATTACAATATGATTAACACCATAGCTTAAGCTGACACCTTTATCAGGCCACATAATTATCATCTCTATGTGTGGGTATGATCAAAACTTTTAAGATCGAGCCTCTTAGCAATGAAGCATATAATGTAATATGGTTGAGTATAATCACTATGCTATGTATTAGCACTCCAGAACTTGTACATCTAGTTGCAAATTTGTACCCTTTAACATCTCCCCAGTCCACTCAAATTCCTAGCTCCTGGTAACCATCATTCTATTTTGTTTCTAAAAATTCTACTGTTTTAGAAACAAAAATTATTTTTTCCAAATTTGGCCCCATTATTTGCAGAGTACAGGTAGTATCTTTCAGTGTCTGAGGGATGATACAAAAGATGAGGTTGCAGAGTATCTGTTTGGGTCTGGTACAGTGAACTTTAAGAAAAGAAGTTTCAATTTTGCAATGCCTGGCACAGAGTAAGTGACTAGATCAGTAAATGAGAATTTAACACTACCTGCTACTTTTTTCACTCCGTTTACCATGAATCATGCCATCATTATTCATTTGTATGGAAGAATTAGCCAAAGATAACCATGGACCAGTATGCCCTGTTGCTTGCTATTTTAAATAGTTTTATTATAACACAACCATGTTAATTGATTCATATATTGTTCATGATCACTTTCATACTAGAATAGCAGAGTTAAGTATTATCGTGATGAAGGCTGTCTGTGGCCTGCAAAGTCTAAAGTATATACTGTCTAGCAATTGACATAAAAAGTCTGCTGATCTCTGCTTTATAAAATGGTGCTCAATATTTGTCCATTGGTTATGCTTGAAAATTTGACTAAGAATTGTCACTTTCACAATATTGAGAACTCCATGAGCTCTCAGAGAACATTTTTAAGCCTCATTATTTTTTATCCTGTTCCCAACACAGAATCTAAAATACAATTATAAAGTTTTATAACTTATTTTCAATAAATAAATTCCATTGATGATGACTTCACTCAGTCATGTCTGATCCTTTGTAACCCCATGGACTTTAGCCTGCCAGGCTCCTCTTCCATGGAATTCTCCAGGCCAGAATACTGGAGTGGGAGGCTGTTCCCTTATCCAGGGGATCTTCCCTACTCAGAGACTGAACCTAGGTCTCACACGCCATAAAATTCATCCTGTTAAAGCATACTTTTTTGGCTTACATACTATTGGTGTTTAAAGTGACTTCCCTCTCGCGGATGAGATTATTATTGTAAATTGGCATTATAAGATGTTCTCTCACTTTACAGAGAAAGTTGATCTTAAAACACAAAGACTGGGCATTTTTGAGCCTGAGTTCATGTAATTTCCAACCAAAAGAACTAACTCTAAATTCCGTTAACGCTTTCACTTTTCTTCAGTTCTTCACAAGCCAGAGTGACTGCTATGATGCTTGGTTTGATGTTGTTTATATGCTCTACAAGTGTGAGCCTGAAAAGAATGTTTTTGAGACAAGGCCACAACATTTTCACTGAGCTCAACACAACTCCAAACTGTTCAGGTTCACAGAGGTCATCATATTCATTCTTCAGCTCTGCCAGTTCACTGAGTACCTTCTTCTCAGTTTTTGTTTTACAAGAATTGTTACAGTCTTGTTTTATAAGATTTTGAATTAAGGGCTCACTCAACATGTCCTCATTAACCTCCAGAATAATGTTTTTTATTTCTTCATATGGCATACCATACTAACCTAGGAGATAGAAAGATAGTGTGCTGTTTTGGGATCCAAAATTCTCAACTCTTTCACTTTCTTCTTTGCAAGTATGGTTTTCTTTTCTTCTAAAGCTTCTGTACTATTAAACACATATAAATACTTTGACAACTGTGGGTACCGCAAGAAAGAAAAAGAGAAAAGAAATAATTGTTGAACAAGAAAAAAGTAGCAGATGCAATATGACTTAAAGAGAAAATGAATAAAACAAAAAAGCAAGTAAACAGTTTCAATAATCTACAAAGGAAAAGCTACTGACATGTTCATATTTTAGCAATGCCTATAGCTACGTACTTATTTCCCAGGGACTAAGAATGTATTGATGTAGCCAGCCCTTTCACTGAGACACCAAAACCTTGGGGGAGTTGCTCAGAACTTTGAGAAATTCACTTTAAAAATAGTTTATTTATTTAGCAAATAGGTTCTTAGAAATGGCCTTTTATGAGGCAGCCACATACTGTAAGGAACAGCAGGAATCTAGATAAATGATACAGTCAAAAGACAGAATATGTACGAATGCTTGTCAGAAAATATTATAGCCTAGATTTATGTCTATCTTCTAAAAGGTGTGCAGAAAACAGTTTTTAAAATAAAAATAAAAACTGTCCAGATAAAAGGACTATATTGTTAAGGAAAGGTTTGTTTTCACTTGAAAACATCAATTTTAGTGTCTGTATCTATAATTTACTAAACTGTTGAGTAATACACTATGTGTCATCTGTCTTAGACATGGCATGGTAAATATTTTATGACTTTAAAATGTTACTATGATTACAGGTGTATGTGTCTAATGTTTCAAAGCCGAAGAATAAAAAAATGGTTACTTCAGTCAATAGCTACTTCTAAGTCTCTTACAATAGAAGCAAGACTAAGCTTTCCTCAGAATGTAAGAATAGCCTCCTGGGTCTTGGTCTCCTAATCTCCTGGTGCCATAAAAATGGCATAGAATTCCTTTTTAAAAAAATAGCTTTATTTTATATTGGAGTATAGCTGATTAACAATGATATATAGTTTCAGGTAAACAGCGAAGTAACTCAGCCATACATATACATGTATCTATTCTCCCTGAAACTTCCCTCCCATCCATAGCTGCCACATAACACTGAGCAGAGTCCTGTGTGGTATACAGTAGGTCTTTATTGGTTAAAATTAGCATAGAATTCTTAGTTCAGAAAAGAAGTTAGTTTTTGTATTAGATAATGACAAACCTCTTCTCATTGCTGTACATAGGTTAAAAGTTGGGAAAGCACTGGACTCATCATAAAACCAAAAGTTATATTTGACAAATGTTATTCCTCTTACTCTTAACAAGTTGAGAACTAAAGAATCTAATTCTTTAGAACATCATTTCTAGTCTCCTGGCCATGTGATAATCCAGATAATCTTGCAGGATATGGTAGACGAAGAGGAGTGTTAAGGATTAGACTGAAAAGCTTAGAGATGGCCAGATGACTGATGCCTTCAAAAGCCAAGATACAGATCTGCACTTTATTCTGTGGTCCAAATAGAAATTACCCAGACATCCTGTAACATAAGATGTTTTCTTTATCCCCGGATACCAGAGTTAAAGTGAGCAGTTTATTCTAAGAGGTAACTACAAGGAGATAAAACCCAGGTGGATTCAGTGCCCCCAGCTGTCAGTCTATAAGAACTGATTTCAGCATGTTTCCCTCTAGGAGAGTGGGTAGTGATACACCCACTAAGGGTGCCTGGTGAGAGAACCATGCTTTTTATAGAAGTGAAGAAGTGAGAAGGATGGATATGTTTTCTCTGGTGCTTGATTATGCACACCATATTTGACAGGTGCCAGGAAAGCACGAAGACTGAAGGAATTATATCCTCCCACATTTACAATCCACTGCTCCATTTACTAACTGTGCGGACTTACCCTCTCTTTGCTTCAGCTTCCTTTATTTATTAGAAGATTTCACATGAGCTGGGAGGGAGTTAAGGAGATGACCCATGCAGCACCCTAAGCACTTAACTCCACTCTCTGAACATAAATTCTCAGTTCATATTATGAATGTACACAGCTGGCTAACAACTCATTTTGAATGTTTTCATTGATCCTGCAGTGTTGGCAAACAAAAGTATCTTTCAAAATGGAGAATTCTGTATAGGGGTTTTATCTGTGGGGCTAATGATGAATTGCCAAAGGACAGAAGCTTCCTATATTCACTCAAAATGACCACTGAACTGCTTATGGGCAAGATAATGCCTCATGGGACTATGGTTCTCAGGAACACTGCTCTTCCAAGCAGAAATATCTGTACTAATTTCCCCTATATTTTATAAACTTCATCCAGCATGTGCTGGTTAAAATATTCCTGTCATTTTTAATTTAATGTCTTAAAATGTGCATGAGTCAAAAAACGCTGGGTTTGCATTGACTTGACACAACCACCTTAGGAAAAGCTATAGCTAACTCCCTTTTGGAAATTACTGCATTTTGCTCAAACTGGCAGCACAGGAGCTTTTACTTCACTTTCTCCAAGAAACTAGTTGAATGCTGACACCGGGGTCCTCACTGTGATGGTTTCTGTGACACCCTGAACCATCCCAAAGATGCAAGCCTGAACCACTCAACAGCTTCTCACAATGGAGAAGGGGTGTGAAGAACACAGGCATCTCACTCAGGGAAACAAGGCCTCAACAGATGAGGTCAGTAAACAGCCACGGTGAAATTCGAAACAAGAGAACTATTATTAAGGTGGGATCCAGACTGAACTCAGGTCAAGATGGCAGAGCAGAAGGACATAGAGATCACCCCTAACCCCCAGGGACATATCAAATACACAGCTACATGTATAAAAATACTCACTGAAAACTAGCTGGAGATTGGGAGAAAGACTTCCTGCACAACCAAGGCTGTAAGAAAGGTCTATATGCAAGAAGGAAACAGAAGCCATTAGTTTAGGACCCATTCCCCTGGGAGAGGACTTGGAAGAAAAGGGAAACTGTGTGAGTGGACATCTTCCCTGGGGAGTGAGTGGTTCCAGCCACATATTGGGCATCTCAGCCCAGGGGTCCAAAGAAGGAAAGATAAGTCCATTGGCTGGTTGGAGGGCTATGGGACTAGCAGGAGGCCTAAGAAAAGCCTGGACTCTTTTCATGAGGAATGCATGAACATTTATTTGCTCCATGGGCAGTGCATAGAGGGAACATTGAAACCACATAGGTGGCTGACTGGTATCCCACACTGCCCTTAGCCCCAACAAACACCACATCCTGAGCTGGGCAAATACTCCCACCCTGCTTGCCTCAGCTCGCTTCATCCTAGAAAGTTGTTATGATCAAGGAAAGACTGGCTATGAGACACTGATGCAGCTCAAACCCAAAGAGGCAACTGAGCAGGGAGGGCATCACGTGCTGGTGCTTACACAGGTGGGACACTGAGACAGTCTAGAACATCAACAGCAGCAGAGAGCATCACTGTCACAGCCCACACCTGGGCTTTCCCGCGTGCCCGTGCGGCACTGCTCGTGGTTGAGGGTGTAGTGCTCAGAAGGGAGAGAGCGCGCACTTGAAAGAAATTGAACAGACTCGAATCCAACCAGGGGCCTTCTGCTACAGAAATTTGGGAGCTGACACTGCCCTTGATAGAGGGATAACATTCACTGAACATAGGTGAAGCTCTGGCTCACATCTGGCTCTGGCCCTAGACTCGCCACCTCCAATCAAGGTGACAGCTGACAGCACATCCTGAAGAAAGATGCAACTTGAGAAGTTAAAGTGGATTATCGTGTCTGACTCTTTGTGACTGTATAGTCCAGACCAGAATACTGGAATCTGTAGCCTTTCCCTTCTCCAGGGGCTCTTCACAACCCAGGGGTTGAGCCCAGGTTTCCTGCACTATAGGCAGATTCTTTACTAGCTGAGCCATGAGGGAAGCCCAAGATGTAACTTGCATTCTCATAAAATCCAACACTCCCACTAAAGCCACTGGGGACAGGCAGACACTATGTTTCCAATAATGTACTCTAAAAGAACAATAAGAAACTAAAGACCTAAACTCTGAAAACTGTAAAACATTAAAGAAGGAATATGAAAATGATACAAAGAAATGGAAAGATACCCATTGTCTTGAATGGGAAAAATTAAAATTGCTAAAACATCTGCACTACCCAGAGCAATCACTGCAGATGGAGACTGCAGCCATGAAATTAAAAGACACTTGCTCCTTGGAAGAAAAGCTATGACCAATCTAGACAGCATATTAAAAAACACAGACATTACTTGTCTGTCTAGTCAAAGCTATGTAATAGCTTTCCAGTAGTCATGTATGGATGTGAGAGTTGGACTAGAAAGAAAGCTGAGCACTGAAGAATTGATGCTTTTGAACTGTGATGTTGGAAAAGACTCTTGAGAGTCCCTTGGACAGCAAGGAGATCCAACCAGTCCATCCTAAAAGAAATCAGTTCTGAATATTCTTTGGAAAGACTTATGCAGAAGCTGAAACTTCAATACTTTGGCCACATGATGTGAAGAACTGACTCATCTGCAAAGACCTTGATCTTGGGAAAGATTGAAGGTGGGAGGAGAAGAGGATTACAGAGGATAAGATGGTTGGATGGCACCACCAACTCAATGGCTATGAGTTTGAGTAAATTCTGGGAGTTGGTGATGGACAGGGAATCCTGGTGGGCTGTAGTCCATGGGGGTCACAGAGAGTCACATACAACTGAGTGACTGAACTGAACTATCAAAATGTCCATGACATTTTTCACTGAACTAGAATAATTTAAATATTATATGGACCAACAAAACATTCCAAATTGCCAATGCAATCTTTAGAAAAAAACAAAGCTGGACATGTAAATTTTTTTGAATTCAGACAACATTAAAAATCTAGCATGGTACTAGCACAAGACAAATCAATGGAACAGAACAGAGAGCCTGGAAATAAATCTACACATTTATGGGCAACTAGTTGATGACAAAGGAGGCAAGAATATAAAATGAGCAAAAACAGTCTCTTGAATAAGTAGTGCTGGGAAAACTGGACAGCTACATATAAAAAAATGAAACAAGAACATCTTCTCACACCATATAAAAAATAAACTGAAAATTTATTAAAGACCTTAATGTAAGATCTGAAACCATAAATCTCCTGGGAAAAAAGCAGAGGCAAAACACATTTTTACATATATCAATATTTTTGGATCAAAAAAGACAGGCATAAAACTGAAACAAAAAAATGAGGTCTAATAAAATCTGTTTTGCAGTGAAAAAAACCACTAGTTAAATAAAAAGGCAATTTATTGAACAGGAGAAAATATTTGCAAATAAAGCAGACTAAGCAATGAAGAACTATACAAAATAAACAGAATATACAGAAGAACAAAACAAAAAATATTCTAATGACCCAGATAACCATGATGGAGTGATCACTCAACTAGAACCAAACATCTTGGAATGTGAAGTCAAGTGAACCTTAGGAAGCATTACTATGAACAAAGCTAGTGGAGGTGATGGAATTCCAGTTGAGCTATTTCATATACTAAAAGATGATGCTGTGAAAGTGCTGCACTCAATATGCCAGTAGCTATAGGAAACTAAGCAGTAGCCACAGGACTGGAAAAGATCAGTTTTCATTCCAGTGTCAAAGAAAGGCAATGCCAAAGAATGCTCAAACTACCACACAATTGTTCTCATCTCACATGCTAGCAAAGTTATCCAATTAAGGCTTCAACAGTATGTGTACCAAGAATTTCCAGATGTTCAAACTGCATTTAAAAGAGGCACAGGAACCAGAGATCAAATTGCCTACATCCATTAGATCACAGAAAAAGCAAGAGAGTTCTAGAAAAATATCTACTTCTGCTTTATTGACTATGATAAAGTCTTTGACTGTTGGATCACACACACACACACACACACACACACAAAGGAAAAATCTTAAAGAGAGGGAATAACAGACTGCCTTACCTGCCTCCTGAGAAATCTGTATGCAGGTCAAAAAGCAACAGTTAGAACTGGACATGGAACTACAGACTGGTTCAAAATTGTGAAAGGAGTATGTCAAGGCTATATCACCCTGCTTATTTAACTTATATGCAAAGTACATCATGCAAAATGCTGGGCAGAATGAAGCATAAGCTGGAATCAAGATTGCTTGGAGAAATATCAATAACTGCACATATGCGGATGACACCACAAGAAAGAGAAGAAGAACTAAAGAACCTCTTGATGAAAGTAAAAGTGAAAAAGCTGACCTAAAACTCAACATTCAAAAACCTAAGATCATGACATGTGGTCCCATCACCTGAGTAAATATATGAAGAAACAATAGAAACAGTGACAGACTTTATTTTCTTGAGCTCCAAAATCAATGCAGATGGTGAGTGCAGCCATGAAATTAAAACATGCTTGCTCCTTGCAAGAATAGCTATAACTAGCCTAGACAACATATTAAAAAGCAGAGACGTTACTTTGCTGACAAAGATCTGTTTATTCAAAGTTATAGTTTTTACAGTAGTCATGTATGGATGTGAGAGTTGGACTATAAAGAAAGCTGAGTGCCACAGAACAGATGCTTTTGAACTGTGGTGTTGGAGAAGACTCTTGAGAGTCCCTTAGACAGCAAGGAGATGAAACCAGTCAATCCTAAAGGAGATCAGTCGTGAAATGTTCATTGAAAAGACTGATGATTGCTGAAGTTCCAATACTTTGGCAATCTGATGTGAAGCACTCACTCTTTGGAAAAGACTCTGATGTTAGGAAATATTGAAGATGGGAGGAGACAGGGATGCCAGTGGATGAGATGATTGCATGGCATTACTGACTCAGTGGACATGAGTCTGAGTAAACTCTGGAATTTAGTGATGGACAGGGAAGCCTGGCATGTTGCAGTCCATGGGGTGGCAAAGAGTTGCACGTGGCTGAACGACTGAACTGAACTGACTCAAGCATCAAATAATTGATGCTTCTGAGTTGTGGTGCTGGAGAAGCTTCTTAAGAGACCCTTGGACAACAAGCAGATCAAACCACTTAATACTAAAGGAAATCAGATCAGTTCAGTTCAGTCACTAAGTTGTGTCTGACTCTTTGTGACCCCATGAACCACAATACGCCAAGCCTCCCTGTCCATCACCAACTCTCAGAGCACACCCAAATCCATGCCCATTGAGTTGGTGATGCTGACCAACCATCTCATCCTCTATCATTCTCTTCTCCTGCCCTCAACCAATCCCAGCATCAGGGTCTTTTCAAATCAGTCAGCTCTTCGCATCAAGTAGACAAAGCTGGACTTTCAGCTTCAACATCAGTCCTTCCAATGAACACCCAGGACTGATCTCCTTCAGGATGGACTGGTTGTATCTCTTTGCAGTCCAAGGGGCTCTCAAGAGTCTTCTTCAACACCACGGTTTAAAAGCATCAATTCTTTGACAATCAGCTTTCTTTATAGTCCAATTCTCACAACCATACAGGACTACTGGAAAAACCATAGCCTTGACTACACAGATCTTTGTTGACAAAGTAATGTCTCTGTTTTTTAATATGCTGTCTAGGTTGGTCATAACTTTCCTTCCAAAGAGTAAGTGTCTTTTAATTTCATGACTGCAATCACCATCTGCAGTGATTTTGTAGCCCTGAAAAATAAAGCCAGCCACTATTTCCACTGTTTCCCCATGTATTTCCCATGAAGTGATGGGACCAGATGCCATGATCTTCATTTTCTGAATGTTGAGCTTTAGGCCAACTTTTTCACTCACCTCTTTCACTTTCATCAAGAGGCTCTTTAGTTCTTCTTCACTTTCTGCCATAAGGGTAGTGTCATCTGCATATCTTAGGTTATTGATATTTCTCCTGGCAATCTTGATTACAACTTGTGCTTCCTCCAGCTGAGCGTTTCTCATAATGTACTCTGCATATAGGTTAAACAAGCAGGGTGACAGTATATAGCCTTGACGTACTTCTTTTCCTACTTGGAACCAGTCTGTTGTTCCATGTCCAGTTCTAACTGTCACTTCCTGACCTGCATACAGGTTCCTTAAGAGGCAGGTTAGGTGATCTCGTATTCCCATCTCTTTCAGAATTTTCCACAGTTTAGCGTGATCCACACAGTCAAAGGCTTTGGCATAGTCAATAAAGCAGAAGTAGATGTTTTTTCTGGAACTCTCTTGCTTTTTTGATGATCCATTGGATGCTGGCAACTTGATCTCTGGTTCCTCTGTCTTTTCTAAAGCCAGCTTGAACATCTGGATATTCTGGGTTCACATATTGCTGAAGCCTGGCCTGGAGAATTTTGAGCATTACTTTACTAGCGTGCGAGATGAGTGCAATTGTCCAGTAGTTTGAGCATTCTTTGGCATTGCCTTTCTTTGGGATTGGAATAAAAACTGATCTTTTCCAGCCCTGTGGCCACTGCTGAGTTTTCCAAATTTGCTGGCACATCGAGTGCAGCATTTTCACAGCATCATATTTCAGGATTTGAATTAGATCAACTGGAATTCAATCACCTCCACTAGTTTTGTTCATAGTGATGTTTTCTAAGACCCAATTGACTTCACATTCCAGGATGTCTGGCTCTAGGTGAGTATGAGTGATCACACCATCGTGATTATCTGGATCGTGAAGTTCTTCTTTGTACAGTTCTTCTGTGTATTCTTGCCACCTCTTAATATATTCTGCCCTGTTAGGGCCATACCATTTCTGTCCTTTACTGAGCCTATCTTTGCATGAAATGTTCCCTTGCTATCTCTAATTTTCTTGAAGAGATTTCTAGTCTTTCCCATTCTATTGTTTCCCTCTATTTTTTTTTTTCATTGATCACTGAGGAAGGCTTTCTTATCTCTCCTTGCTATTCTTTGGACCTCTGCATTCAGATAAACATCAATTCAAATTCAACAGGAAATCAACCTGAATATTCATTAGAAGGACTGATGCTAAAGCTAAAGCTCCAATATTTTAGCCACGTGGTACAAACAGATGACTCACTGGGAAAGATCCTGATAATGGGATAGATTGAAGGCAAAAGCACAATGGAATGGCAGAGGATGAAATGGGGTTTTACAGCATCATCAATTCAATAGACATGAATCTGAATAAACTTTGGGAGATAGTGGAGGACAGAGGAGCCTGGGTGCTGCAGGCCTTGGGGTTGCAAAAAGATGTAAATGTCTTAGTGACTGAACAACAACAACCTACAAATATTATCAATAAGCAGTTAATATCCAAACTATATAAGAATCTCATATAACTCAATAATAAAAGCAAACAACTCAATTAAAATGGGCAGAATACATAAATAGCCATTTTTCCAAAGAAGATATACAAATGGCCAACAGATATATGAAAATATTTCCTGTTTCTAAACACACTAATAAACATTACCAGAACATCTGAAATAAGACTGTTGACTCTAAGCAAGAGACTGTATCCTCTAACTAGCTTCAGAAACATGATAATAAGTTCTGAGATGATGAGCTAATTATTGCTCACGGGTAACTCACTCATAAATTTACACCAAATTAATCTGTACCCAACAGTAATAATAGTTTGATTATAAATTGACCATCCTTCATTATTTTAGTCCTGATTAGAGCACCTTGGTTGGTTTCCCTTTCAAATTGGAGAGGTGAACAGAGATAAACTGCCAAACAAGACCATATTTAGAGGGTAGTCTACTAGAACTTCTAGGGAATCAAGAAACTCATTAAGCTTAAACATTCAATGCAATAGCTAAAACCTATGGTAAATTGGTTTACTTTTTTCAATTATACTTAATTATTCCTGTGATAATAATTCCATGAGCACAGCTGTTTCAATTTTCTACTAAAGAGGTATTCCTTTGGCAAAAAAAAAAAAAAATGTTGCACAGAATTCAGAATACCCAAGATGATTTGTTTTGAGCTCACATTTGAGGGAAGTCTGGCATCACTCTATTAAAGACTCTCAAAGCATTGTGATAGGTAGAGTCTGGCCATTTGCAACTGGAGAGAAGGAATGCTATGAAAAGGACAGTGAATTCAAACCAAATGTCTACTGTGGAATAGTTGCACAATCTTGTAAAAGGCATGTCACCTCCTATGATGTTACATGAAAACACAATACTTCAAACTATTGCATGTGTCGTACTTTTGTGTAAAATTATCACTTTTTAGAGAATGCTTTTCTCCCTCTTGACAATGCCTTTCTGGTAAAATTTTCTTTTGTATATTTTAGTTCAAGCATTACTGCACAAATATACACTATCCCTTTACTTCCCCACTGGAGTTGACTGGAAACATAAGATCCTTGATGATAATAATGGCAACTTCTAACACTCATTAGTTCCTTGCATGTAAGATGAAACAGTGTTAACAGAATCAGTTTATCATATTCTAATTATTTGTCCACATGCTTGAATGTCCTATTAGGTGCAAATTTCTAATAGGCAAGAAATGCATTCCTCAAATATGTATATGCAATATATAGCACAGTGATAACACACAGGGTGACCTTATGGACTGCAATCCACAAGGTTCCTCTGTCCATGGGATTCTCCAGGCAAGAATACTGGAGTGGGTTGTCATGACCTCTTCCAGGGGATCTTCCCAACACAGGGATTGAAGCCATGAGTCTTACGCCTTCTCCATTGGCAGGCAATTTCTCTACCACTAGCACCACCTGGGAAGCCAATGACACATAGTAGATACTCAGTAATATGCGAATATGTTTCTATCAAGAAGTAAAATAAGAATAATGGTTCTTATGGCCTCCATTTCACAGAACTGGTTTTTTGTTTTGTTTTCATAGTCGTGGAGTTTTTATTAGTCATAAATAAAACTTATAGATAAAATCCTCAAAGAATACAAAATAATTAGATAATATATCAACCAATGGGTTCTAATCCCTTTTATAGGATATTTCCCCCCCCATAGCAAAAAAACAGATTTTTTAAGTGTGCATGCAACATTAAACAAGATAACCCTATCCTAGTTCACAAAAAAAAAATCTTGACAATATAAAAGAATTGAAATCATACAAAAAGTGTTACTTAAATTTTCTTTTGTATATTTTAGTTCAAGCATTACTGCACAAATATACACTATCCCTTTACTTCCCCACTGGAGTTGACTGGAAACATAAGATCCTTGATGATAATAATGGCAACTTCTAACACTCATTAGTTCCTTGCATGTAAGATGAAACAGTGTTAACAGAATCAGTTTATCATATTCTAATTATTTGTCCACATGCTTGAATGTCCTATTAGGTGCAAATTTCTAATAGGCAAGAAATGCATTCCTCAAATATGTATATGCAATATATAGCACAGTGATAACACACAGGGTGACCTTATGGACTGCAATCCACAAGGTTCCTCTGTCCATGGGATTCTCCAGGCAAGAATACTGGAGTGGGTTGTCATGACCTCTTCCAGGGGATCTTCCCAACACAGGGATTGAAGCCATGAGTCTTACGCCTTCTCCATTGGCAGGCAATTTCTCTACCACTAGCACCACCTGGGAAGCCAATGACACATAGTAGATACTCAGTAATATGCGAATATGTTTCTATCAAGAAGTAAAATAAGAATAATGGTTCTTATGGCCTCCATTTCACAGAACTGGTTTTTTGTTTTGTTTTCATAGTCGTGGAGTTTTTATTAGTCATAAATAAAACTTATAGATAAAATCCTCAAAGAATACAAAATAATTAGATAATATAATCAACCAATGGGTTCTAATCCCTTTTATAGGATATTTCCCCCCCCATAGCAAAAAAACAGATTTTTTAAGTGTGCATGCAACATTAAACAAGATAACCCTATCCTAGTTCACAAAAAAAAAATCTTGACAATATAAAAGAATTGAAATCATACAAAAAGTGTTACTTACCATAATGGAATTAAAGAACTGATTTTGAGCATGTAATAAAATTATATGTATCAATATTAAAGTCTGTTATGTCTGATGTACTATGCAAATATCAGAAATTATCATTTCTCATCTAGAAAAATCAAACCTATGTGAAAAACCTCATAGCTCATTATTAAGTCTTTGTGGAAATGACAAGCTTATTAAAACAGGAGTCTTTGTCCTGAAAAACAAAAAAAGATTAATTTAGTTGCAGAACAGAAAAAAAACTTGTTTTATCTAAGGTTAAATAGTAAAAAGAATGATTGTACTTGTCATGGAGTATAGATAGATAGGGGCTTCCCTGGTGGATCAGACAGTAAACAATTTGCCTGCAATTCTGGAGACCTGGGTTCGATCCCTGGGTTGGGAAGATCCTCTGCAAGAGGGAATGGCAACCCACTCTAGCATTCTTGCCTAGAGAATCTCCATGGACAGGGGAGCCATGGGTTCACAAAGAATCAGACATGACTGAGTGACTAAAAGAATCAGACATGACTGAGTGACTAAGCACAACATAGCACATAGATAAACTGATAGAATGCTTTAAAACAAAATAAAGTTTTAAATTTTATTTATTGTTTGTTCTGGATAAATATATATTTTACATAACTAGAATCCAGACTCTTCACCCTTTCTTGAAATGGTTTATCCCTCCTCACCCTTCAGAGGGCCAGTTGCCTTGCTTGTTTTCATTCACCACACTCATCAAAGAAAATCCACTTTCTGGTCTTGCCTCTGCTTTTTAAAGATATTTACACACAAAGGTGAAATGGCATGCTGGCAACTCCTTCACAACAATGCAGGAGAACACACGCATCAGGAAAACTAAAAGAAAGTGAGGTTAGTTTGTGGGAAGAGGAGAGAGAAAGAAAGGCTCCATTTCTCCTTGGGTCTTTATCTCTTACTACTATTTCAAGCCTCAAAGGCTTTGGGCAGTATTAATTCATGCTCCACATGAATACAGAGGTGAATAAAAGCAGCATACACACTGTCAAAAAGAAAAGAGATGAAATACTCATGACACATACAGATGCTGAATCCAGCCTTAGCACTGATCTAAGAATTGACTGTTTTCATAATATCAATCACCAAGTATTAACAAAATAGCTGATTTCTAGAGTATTATCCCTGTCATTTGTTGTAGGCATATTTAGTAGGAATAGAAACAGAAATAGAAAAAGGGTAGCTACCTTCTTTCATGAGAACAAGTTCCTTGAAAAATGGTGTCAGTATTATTTACTTGTGTTAATAAAATTTTATACTCTAGAATTTGTCACATAGTAGTCAATAAATATTGCTGAATCAAAATGAGTAAAAGAAAAATATAGGAAGAGGGTAGAGAAAGAAAATGGAAGAGATGGAATTTGACTCTTAGGGGAGCACCAGGTATTACTAACTCAGTTCAATTTCTTACAATAAAAAGCATCTCAAGAATTTGTTTCTATCTAAGGAGCCAGGCTGAAACAGGTGAAATCACATAGGCTTATATCTCCAGGTTCAGCCTTACTAGGCTGATTTCTAGAATTCAGCCTAACTGAACTCTGGTTTTGATTTCCAGTGCTAGGGTCAGTCAGTCAGTGCAGTTGCTCAGTTGTGTCCAACCCTTTATGACCCCATGAACCGCAGCATGGCAGGCCACCCTGTCCATCACCAGCTCCTGGAGTCCATCCAAACCCATGTCCATCGAGTTGGTGGTGCCATCCAACCATCTCATTCTCTGTAATCCCCTTCTCCTCCTGCCCTCAATCTTTCCCAGCATCAGTGTCTTTTCAAATGAGTCAGTACTTCTCATCAGGTAGCCAAAGTACTGGAGTTTCAACTTCAACATCAGTCCTTCCAATGAACACCCAGGACTGATCTCCTTTAGGATGAATGGGTTGGATCTCCTTGTAGGCCAAGGGACTCTCAAAAGTCTTCTCCATTACCACAGTTCAAAAGCATCAATTCTTCAGTGCTCAGTCTTCTTCAGAGTCCAACTCTTACATCCATACACGACCACTGGAAAAACCATAGCCTTGACTAGATGGACCTTTGTTGACAAAGTAATGCCTTCCTGGTGGCTCAGGTTGTAAAGAGACTGCCTGCAATGTGGGAGACCTGGGTTCGATCCCTGGGTCAGAAAGACCCCCTGGAGAAGGAAATGGCAACCCACTCCAGTATCCTTGGCTGGAAAATCCTATGGTCAGAGGAGCTTGGCAGTCTACAGTCCATGGGGTTGCAAAGAGTCGGACATGACTGAGCAACTTCACTATCACTAGGTACTCTAGGGCAAAAGTACTCTGGAGTTAAGACAAATAGAATTTTGTCCTGACTCTGTCAGTACTCATCAACATGGCCTGAGTTTTCTGGGTTCCACTTTCCTAACCTCAAAAATGACAAGGAAGCAAGCAGCTTAGATAGTGGTTATCAAACTTAACCCCTGATGTGCGTTTGACCACAGGGAAGAATCAAGGCAAATAGGTTTATATGCAGATTTAAATTAACTATATGAGTCAGTATCTTTTTGACATATTCATATCAATCCAATTTAGGCAAGTTGCTTCTTGGGCTTGTTGATAAGTGTTGCTAGCATATAAAACCTCATAGAGGCTGAGAGGTATAAGGTATACAGGCTTGCTTTGCTGTTCAGTCGCTAAGTTGTGTCTGATTCTGTGACCCCGAAGAGGCCAGGCTTCCCTGTCCTTCATTATCTCCTGAAGTTTGCTCAGATTCATGTCCATTGAGTTGGTGATGCTATCTTAACACTTCTTATCTAGAAAGAATATAGGGAAGCTCAATGCTCGATCATCTCAGGTCTCCTCAGATCCGAAATATCTCATGATTTCTCTTAACAAATTTGAATGTGACAGCTCCTCCCATTTTTCCCTTATATAGACCCATATTTCAATCCCTTGTCTTCCATGACATTCCAGTATGAACATTATTATTTAATGCTTTAAGGTTATACTAGATTATTCAAATTACTTCAGTAATTCCCAATACAATACTCTTGATTTCTGGCCACTCCACTTTCAAATACCTGATCTAAGGCTCAAACATCATTCTAAAGTATTAAATAAAAAAGATTTGATCCACATATTTTGATTTCACTATCAAAGAACATACTACTATTATATGTTAATATCCACATTAGCTTAATATCCATAGTAGCTTAAAATCCATAAACAGATTTTTCATTTTTGAAGCAAGCCTTTATAGCTATAAATTAAACAGAACTTTACACTAAACTTGATGCTGTTATTTTCAAGTTCCAGGATTATGATGCACCAATAATGCTTTGGAGTCCATGGAAATAATTTTCTAAAATTCCTTATTACATTCTCCCAAGTTCAAGGGGAAAGACACCTTTGTTTGATGTCATTGCATGAACTTTTGTTTTGACTTCACAAAGTGATAGAAGACCTGAAATTTTAAAACAATCTGACACCTGAGGCAGAAAGATATGATTTACAGACTCAGAAAATTGAATTCACCTAAACATTGTTAAAAAAAAAAAATGGTAAAAGCCCCAGGTAGAAAGACTATCTCAAGGATGCATCTCCTGAGCATTTCATGTGACAATTTGATTTTACAGAAATGAAAGTGCTAATACCAGTAGATGGCTCAGACAGTAAAGAATCTGCTGCAATGTCAAAAGCCCAGGTTCTATCCCTGGGTTGGGAAAATCCACTGGAGAAGGTAGGGCTACCCACTCCAGTATTATTGCCTGGGAAATCCCATGGAGAGGGCTGCAGTCAGTGGGATCACAAAGAGCCAGACATGACCGAGTGAGTAATACCTTCACTTTCAATACCAAAACACCACCTAATCAATATACTGCCTTTTAGAGAAATCATCCCACAGCAGACATGGAATTTGAAAAGATATGAAGAGAAAATATATATTTGTCCTTAAAATTGACCATTCATATATTTTTGACATTGCATGCCAAAGTAAAACACATTGCAACAATATCCCTAAGAAAATTTTAAATAAACATAATATTAGTTCATATTGATATATCAACAGTTATTCAATGCTTCTACCTACACGAATATTCTTTGATGGCAAGAAATAATGCTAGTGAATAAAGATAACAACTTCCTCTGGATATAACAAAAATAATATAAGAAAAGGAAATCTTTATATATCTCTGGCCTTCAGATCACTAGAATATTGTGCTTAAAAATGATTAGGGGGAAAAAAAGAAGGGATTCCAGAGTAGGGGCATAAGAACATGGAAAATAGGTCTTCTTCATAGAAACAATGAGAACACTGAGAAACAATTAGTAAAATAAACTTTTTTGGAACTTTGAAGACTAACCAAAAACTTTCAACAATCTGATGATACTTTATCCAAAACAAAAAGGACTGGAGAGATTTTAACAAAAGATGACATGACATATAAAGAAAAAGGAAATATAAAATAATGTTTATTATTTTTCATAGGAATAAAAACTCAATAAATACTACCCTGAAAATGTTGGATTTACTAAACAAAAACTTTAAATCCAAAGAATTGAAGACATGTCTAAAGAAAGCATGAGGATGATGTCTCACCAAACAGACTATCAAAAAAGAGATTGATGTGAAATACCAAAACCTGACAAAGATGCCACAAAAAAAGAAAACTACAGGCCATTATCACTGATGAACATAGATGCAAAAATTCTTAACAAAATTCTAGCAATCAGAATCCAACCACACATTGAAAAGATCATACACCATGACCAGGTGGGCTTTATCCCAGGAATGCGAGGATTCTTCAATATCCACAATTCAATCAATGTAATTCACCACATTAACAAATTGAAGAATAAAAGCCATATGATTATCTCCATAGATGCAGAGAAAGCCTTTGACAAAATTAAACATCCATTTATGATAAAAACTCTCCAGAAAGCAGGAATAGAAGGAACATACCTCAACATAATAAAAGCTATATATGACAAACCCACAGCGAACATTATCCTCAATGGTGAAAAATTGAAAGCATTTCCCCTAAAGTCAGGAACAAGACAAGGGTGCCCACTTTCACCACGACTAATCAACATAGTTCTGGAAGTTTTGGCCATAGCAATCAGGGCAGAAAAAGAAATAAAAGGAATTCAAATTGGAAAAGAAGTAAAACTCTCACTGTTTGCAGATGACATGATGCACCACATAGAAAATCCTAAAGACTCCACCAGAAAAATTACTAGAGCTAATCAAGGAATATAGTAAAGTTGCAAGATATAAAATCAACACACAGAAATCCCTTGCATTTCTATACACTAATAATGAGAAAGTAGAAAAAGAAATTAAGGAAACAATTCCATTCACCATTGCAACAAAAAGAATAAAATACTTAGGAATATATCTACCTAAAGAAACTAAAGAACTATATATCAAAAACTATAAAACACTGATGAAAGAAATCAAAGAGGACACTAATAGATGGAGAAATATACCATGTTAATGGATTGGAAGAATCAATATAGTGAAAATGAGTAGAGTACCCAAAGCAATCTACAGACTCAATGCAATCCCTATCAAGCTACCAGCGGTATTTATCACAGAACTAGAACAAATAATTTCACAATTTGTTTGGAAATACAAAAAACCTCTAATAGCCAAAGCATCTTGAGAAAGAAGAATGGAACTGGAGGAATCAACTTGCTTGACTTCAGGCTTTACTACAAAGTCACAGTCATCAAGACAGTATGGTACTGGCACAAAGACAGAAATATAGATCAAAGGAATAAAATAGAAAGCCCGGAGATAAATCCACACATCTATGGACACCTTATCTTTGACAAAGGAGGCAACAATATACAATGGAGTAAAGACAATCTCTTTAACAGGTGGTGCTGGGAAAACTGGTCAACCATGCATAAAAGAATGAAACTAGGTCACTTTCTAATACCACACACAAAAATAAACTCAAAATGGATTAAAGATCTAAACGTCAGACCAGAAACTATAAAACTCCTAGAGGAGAACATAGGCATAACACTCTCCGACATAAATCACAGCAGGATGCTCTATGATCCACCTCCCAGTACACAGGACATAAAAGCAAAAATAAACAAATAGGGTCTAATTAAAATTAAAAGCTTATGCACAACAAAGGAAACTATAAGCAAGGTGAAAAGACAGCCTTTGGAATGGGAGAAAATAATAGCAAATGAAGAAACTGACAAACAACTAATCTCAAAAATATACAAGCAAATTATGCAGCTCAACTCCAGAAAAATAAATGACCCAATCAAAAAATGAGCCAAAGAACTAAATAGACATTTCTCCAAAGAAGACAATGGCTAACAAACACATGAAAAGATGCTCAACATCACTCATTATCAGAGAAATGCAAATCAAGACCACAATGAAATACCATTTCACACCAGTCAGAATGGCTGCGATCCAAAAGTCTACAAGCAATAAATGCTGGAGAGGGTGTGGAGAAAAGGGAACCCTGTTACACTGTTGGTGGGAATGCGAACTAGTACAGCCACTATGGAGAACAGTGTGGAGATTCCTTTAAAAATTGCAAATAGAACTGCCTTATAACCCAGCAATCCCACTGCCTTATGACCCAGCAATCCCACAGTGAGGAAACCAGAATTGAAAGAGACACATGTACCCCAATGCTCATTACAGCACTGTTTATAATAGCCAGGACGTGGAAACAACCTAGATGTCCATTAGCAGATGAATGGATAAGAAAGCTGTGGTACATAGATACAATGGAATATTACCCAGCCATTAAAAAGAGTACATTTGAATGAGTTCTAATGAGATGGATGAAACTGGAGCTGATTATACAGAGTGAAAGCCAGAAAGAAAAACATCAATACAGTATACTGACACATACATATGGAATTTAGAAAGATAGTAATGAAGACCCTGTATGTGAGACAGCAAAAGAGACATAGATGTATATAATGGACTTTGGACTCTGAGGGAGATGGAGAAGGTGGGATGATTTGGGAGAATGACATTGAAACATGTATACTATCATGTAAGAAACGAAGCATCAGTCTATGGTCAATACAGGATACAGGATGCTTGGGGCCAGTGCATGGGGATGATCCAGAGAGATGATATGGGGTGGGAGGTGGGAGGGGGGCTCAGGATTGGGAGCTCGTATACAACCGTGGCAGATTCATGTCAATG
>SJYC01132390.1:0-16193 GCA_006408675.1 Madoqua kirkii
CAGTGTATGTCTCATATGTAACTACTGATTTTTTCTACTATATTTTTCTGTGTATATTCATATATGCTTTGTATTTTGAAAATATTCTTTATTCTACATTATGTAATATATATATACAAATACTTCATGTATATCTATGTGCACATATATACTATATTAATATCTATACTGTGTTTTTGTATGTGTATTCATTTTTTTAAAGAAAAAGTTTAATTATTATATTTGATCCTGTAAAGGATTAGTTTTTGGGTTTATTAATGAAAGTTTATTATCCTCCTGTTTAATAAGGTATAAATTCACTGCCAATTTAGTATCCCAACTAAAAACTCATGTTATTCTTCAAACCATTTTCACTCTAGTTAGGTCAAAACTTCAACATATCCCCAGGTTGCTGCAACATGTGAAATTTTTGTTCAGATCTCAACCTCTCATGTAGTTTCTGCTAGGCCCTGTGTAAACTCATTCTGCCCACAAGCCACCTAGAACTTACTAAAGGACAAAGGAACAAATTCCAGGAAAATTTCACGTACTTCTCTAGGGTACTCTGTCTTACACTCTGAATTTATCCTGACTTCTCTAAACTTGACTATATCATTCATATAATGAGACTATAGCTCTCTGCTCATGCTCCAACAATTAGCACATTTGGGAACTGTCCCTAACAGACATTTGGGTTGAATATAGTACTCATCTAATGAACTTTCTTTCTTTCAAGGAAAAACGTCCCACTCAGTCCATCAGCTAATACCTTAATATAGTTGATTTATAATCTTGGCCAATGTCTGTCATTTCTTAGGATACAAAAGTGAGTCTGAAAGGAATTCTATCATAATCAGAATTATAAGGCTTACAATATATTAGTAAAATATTGTTGTGATCTTCTGAGTCCCTTATAGGACTTTGAATTCTCCAAGACATTTCCAACATCTGTGTTCAGTGAAGTTCAATTCAGTCACTCAGTCGTGGCCAACTCTTTGCAACACCATGAACCACAGCACACCAGGCCTCCCTGTGCATCATGAACTCCCAGAGTCCACCCAAACTCATGTCCATCGGGTCGATGATGCCACTCAACCATCTCATCTTCTGTCATCCCCTTCTCTTCCTGCCCTCAATCTTTCCCAGCATCAGGATCTTTTCAAATGAGTCAGCTCTTTGCATGAGGTGGCCAAACTACTGGAGTTTCAGCTTTAACATCAGTCCTTCCAATGAACACCCAGGACTGATCTCCTTTAGGATGGACTTTACAGTCCAAGGGACTCTCAAGAGTCTTCTCCAACACCACAGTTCAAAAGCGTTAATTCTTTGGTGCTCAGCTTTCTTTATAAGTCCAACTTTCACATCCATACATGACCACTGGAAAAACCATAGCCTTGACTAGACAGATCTTTGTTGGCAAAGTAATGTCTCTGCTTTTGAATATGCTGTCTAGGTTGGCCATAACTATCCTCCCAAAGAGTAAGCGTCTTTTAATTTCACGGCCACAGTCACCATCTGCAGTAATTTTGGAGCCCTGAAAAATAAAATCAGCCACTGTTTCCCCATCTATTTGCCATGAAGTAATGGGACCGGATGCCATGATCTTTCTGAATGTTGAGTTTTGTGTTTGTGTGGAGAAAGGATTTTATTTATTTAATATAAATTTATTCATTTTAATTGGAGGTTAATTACTTTACAATATTGTATTCATTTTGCCATACATCAACGTGAATCCGCCACAGGTATACATGCGTTCCCCATCCTGAACCCCCCTCCCTCCTCCCTCCCCGTACCATCCCACTGGGTTGTCCTAGTGCACCAGCCCCAAGCATCTAGTATCATGCATCAAACCTGGGCTGGCGATTCATTTCATATATGATATTATACATGTTTCAATGTCATTCTCCCAGATCATCCCACCCTTGCCTTCTCCCAGAGTCCAAAAGACTGTTCTATACATCTGTGTCTCTTTTGCTATCTCGCATACAGGGTTATCATTACCATCTTTCTAAATTCCATATATATGTGTTAGTATACTGTATTGGTGTTTTTCTTTCTGGCTTACTTCACTCTGAATAATAGGCTCCAGTTTGATCCATCTGATTAGAACTGATTCAAATGTATTCTTTTTAATGGGTGAATAGAGAGTTGGACTGTGAAGAAAGCTGAGCGCCAAAAAATTGATGTTTTTGAACTTCGGTATTGGAGAAGACTCTTGAGAGTTCCTTGGTCTACATGGAGATCCAACCAGTCCATTCTGAAGGAGATAAACCCTGGGATTTCTTTGGAGGGAATGATGCTGAAGCTAAAACTCCAGTACTTTGGCCACCTCATGTGAAGAGCTGACTCATTAGAAAAGACTCTGATGCTGGGAGGGATTGGAGGCAGGAGGAGAAGGGAATGGCAGAAGATGAGATGGTGGGATGGCATCACTGAATCGATGGACATGAGTCTGAGTGAACTCTGGGAGTTGGTGATGGCCGGGGAGGCCTGGCGTGCTGCAATTCATGGAGTCACAAAGAGTCGGACATGACTGAGTGACTGAACTGAACTGAACTGAATACTACATTGTGTATATGTACCACAGCTTTCTTATCCATTCATCTGCTGATGGACATCTAGGTTGCTTCCATGTTGAGTTTTAAGCCAACTTTTTCACTCTCCTGTTTTATTTTCATCAAGAAGTTCTTCAGTTCTTCTTCACTTTTAGTCATAAGGGTGGTGTCATCTGCATCTGAGATTATTGATATTTCTCCCAGCAATCTTGATTCCAGCTTGTGATTCATCCTGCCCAGCATTTCTCCTGATGTATTCTGCATATAAGTTAAATAAGCTGGTGACAGTATGCAGCCTTGACGTACTCCTTTTCCTATTTGGAACCAGTCTGTTGTTCCATGTCCAGTTCTAACTGTTGCTTCCTGATCTGCATGCAGGTTTCCCAAGAGGCAGGTCAGGTGGTCTGGTATTTCCATCTCTTTCATAATTTTCCACAGTTTATTGTGATCCACGCAGTCAATGGCTTTGGCATAATCAATAAAGCAGATGTTTTTCTGGAACTCTCTTGCTTTTTCTATGATTCAACAGATGGCAATTTGATCTCTGGTTCCTCTGCCTTTTATACATCCAGCTTGAACATTTGGAAGTTCTGGGTTCATGTATTGCTGAAGCCTGGTTTGGAGAATTTGGAGCATTACTTTACTAGTGTGTGAGATGAGTACAATTGTGCAGTAGTTTGAGCATTCTTCAGCATTTCCTTTCTTTGGAATTGGATTGAAAACTGACCTTTCCCTGCGGCCAGTGCTGAGTAGGGCAAAAGAAATACATGGACAGATTTTTCGAAGCATTTTGTGTTAAATGCAGCCAGAGAATAAATGGTGTGATGTGGAAATTAGTATTTTGTTTTCTTTTTCTTCATTAAAATCTGTAGGTAATTCTAATGACATCCAATGCTGGATTAGTGCCAAAGAAGGCATCGCTACTTGTTGATGAGTAGTTTCTTAAATGATGGCTTTCAAACCATAGATACATGTAGCTTGAACAAGCATATTCAATATCTTAAGTGTTACATTTAAGGTAAATAATTTGCTATTTTTTTATACTAAACAAATGGGCTTCCCCAGGAGCTAATAAAGAATCCACCTTCAATATAGTAGACGGAACTTAATCCCTGGGTCAGGAAGATTCTCTGGAGGAGGGAATGGCAATCCATTTCAGTATTCTTGCCTGGAGAATCCCATGGACTGTGGAGCCTGTTGGGCTATAGTCCACAGGGTCGCAAAGAGTCAGACAGGACGAAGCAACTGGGCATGGAGGCACACTAAACAAATGGTTCATTTACATTAAAACTAAGCTTTATAATTAAAAATCAGTCAATCTTGAGGGAAAATGGGAAATATATACTGAAATTTATATATTTGGAGAATTGATCATTTAAAGAAAGATTTTTATGGAAGGAGAAAGATGAAAATTTGGGTGTGAACAAAAGTCTCTTACACTAGAAAAAATATTTAAAATTAGCTACCATTCCAAGGTGTTCATGGTTGGATAGGAAAAGGAATATGCTGGGGAGAAATGATTACCATGTAGGAGAAGGCAAAGTGGAAAGCAGGATCTCTAATGGATAAGAAAGTTGAGGTAAGAATGTGAGTTGAGCAAAAGCAAAGAGAAGAGCTCTATAAATATTTGATAAATCACTCTTCAGCATTCAAATGTTCTTTTATGGGGAATGTGAGTATGGTCTATTGAAATGATAGCCTAGTTTAAATTTTCAGAGTTAGAACCCCCATCATGGAGTGATAATGATCTGAAAGAGAAGAAAGATGTTCTGAATCATGAGAACACAATTAGCTATATATATATATATATATATATATATATAATAAGGGTTATAAGGAAGTATGAATGGATGGTTTCTCAGATAGAGTCATTTAAGAGACCCCAGAGCTAATCAATGACTTTGAAGAAGCGGGAACACTCAACAACATAACCCACTGACAGAGACTATACAGCCATCTCTCCAGGGAAAACTGAGGGACTGTTTCCCAAGTTCTCATGTTAGAAAATCTCTCTCTTATCCTCAGAAGTCAAGAAACTGATTCATAAGGCCTGTGAGCCAGGCAATCTGAGACCTCAGAGCTACTTGAGGAAGGTCAGAACAATCAGAGGGACCTAAGGCCAGTGTGATTTGGAATGCCTGTTAAGATGTTAGAATGTCTGGGATTTTTTAGTTTCTTAAATTCGAGGAGGCAGAGCAGATGCATCTCTAACAGTTCCTCCCCAAAATAAAAATAAGCATCACATTAGATACTGCCGAGGAGTAGACAACCAGGTAATTACAGAAAGATTATGATTTCAGATTTTAATTTCTTATAATTTATTTTTAGCAACTATTATTTTACTTTCTTTTATTTATCTCATCTTTCCTATTTTTCTGAGATCATTTTTCATTTAGTCTCCCAACTGCCCTTTTCCTTATTCTATAAAATATAAAATAGAGATTTGAGAGCCAAAGTCTTATGTGTTCCAAAGACATTTGGCTATCCATTAACTTTGAATATCCAAACCTAGATGAATACCTGGCCATGGGTACAGGATTAACTTAAGATTCTTCATCATCCAAAATACAAATAAAAGCTTCTCTCTCTTAAGGCTTATACACTGAAATATGAAACTTGAGAATCCCTAGAACTGCAAGGAAACAAAACTAGTCAATCCAAAAGGAAATCAATTTGAATATTCATTGGAGGGACTGATGCTGAAGCTAAAGCTGCAATATATTGGCCACCTGATGTGAAGAGCTGACTCACTGGAAAAGACCCTGATGCTGGGAAAGATTGAAGGCAGGAGGAGAAGGGGACAACAGAGGACAAGATGGTTGGATAGCCTCATTGACTCAATGTACATGAGTTTGAGCAAGCTCTGAGAGATGATGAAGAACAGGGAAGCCTGGCATGCTGCAGTCCATGGGGTCACAAAGAGTTGGACATGACTGAGTAACTGAACAATACTGCCACCCTCACAGAATAAACACAAACCATACAAACAAAATCTTCTGCTTTCTTGAACTTCAGTTATTTAGGGCCTCTGACAGGTAGATGAAACTTCAAGTGTCCTCAACCTAGACCATTCAGTTTACCAGAAGGGGCACACAGAAGACCTATGACTCACTTAACAGGGAAAATGTAGTGATGTGTCATTTTTTCTGTCAATTAGGTTAACATATTTCTGCTGAGGTTAATAATTTATTATGAAGCCTTTTAAGCTGTAAATATTCTACTCTCATCCCATTCTCCAGTCAGTAATGACAATGCTCAGATTTCAGAGAAATAGAAGTCTAGTGTTTACAGAGGTGACACCATTCTTTAAAGCACTTATACTTTCTAAAACTGTGATATGCTTTTGGATGAGTAACAATCTCAGTTTCATTCAGAAGTTGTGACACTCTGCTCTAATGGATGAACAGACTAGGATCCAAGGACAGAGTGTTGACCCTTTGGAGTAACAGGGCCAGTGATTAATTTATTATTCTTGTCTGGTCCAAAGCCACCCTTGTCTCATTTTGCAATAAGAGAGCTGAATTTTGCAGATTTTTTGTTAAACGAAGAGTATCTGTGTTACCATTCAACCAGCTTCTCCAAATGTTTAACATTGTATATAACCAAATATAATCACAGAAGCCAAGACATTAACAATATACAATCCTATTAAATGATCTGCATGTCTTATTTACATTTTGCACAGAAATCAAGTCTCTAAAAGTTAAGTGGGGAAACCTTGAAGGTCACCTTTTCTCCACCACAACTTCACCCCTAACATTCAACTCATGTGTGTAAAGTAGACAAGAAAGATTACATCCATGATTAACAGTAACATCTCTAGCCACTGTGATTGCATTTCTTTGTCACCACAGCAATCAACACAGTTGCTACTGTGTTCGGAGACTAACACATCTGTCTTAGCATGGCGATGAGCATTTATTTTGATCATTAACAGTTCTGAAACCATTAATCATAGCAGTCTTAATATATTTGGCTCCACTGAGTCAAGGTATCCAGAGGTAGTATGTCACTTCTTGGAATTCTATCGATATATCTTTGTGGCGATATAAGTATATTACTAAACTTAAAAGTAAAATATTAGCTAAAATTGCCTATCATGTTAAAGATTACTAAATTAGGAAAGGGAAACTATCTTGGCTCTAGAAGATTTTACACCAGGATACTGAAATTCTGTTTACAGAAGAGAGATTTTTAGTGATTTACCATTTGCTGCATAACAGATGTCCAAATTTTTCAATAGGAGTTTACTGTTTTGAAAAATTATACACAGGGAAGGCCAACCACCTTTGTGGCAGAAAGTGAAGAGAAACTAAAAAGCGTCTTGTTGAAAGTGAAAGAGGAGAGTGAAAAAGTTGGCTTAAAGCTCAACATTCAGAAAACCAAGATCATGGCATATGGTCTCATCACTTCATGGCAAATAGATGGGGAAACAGTGGAAACAGTGTCAGTCTATTTTGGGGTGCTCCAAAATCACTGCAGATGGTGACTGCAGCCATGAAATTAAAAGATGCTTACTCCTTGGAAGGAAAGTTATGACCAACTTACATAGCATATTCAAAAGCAGAGATATTACTTTGCCAACAAAGGCCTGTCTAGTTAAGGCTATGGTTTTTCCAGTGGTCATGTATGGATGTGAGAATTGGACTCTGAGGAAAGCTGAGTGCCAAAGAATTTATACTTTTGAACCATGGTGTTAGAGAAGACTCTTGAGAGTCCCTTGGACTACAAGGAGATCCAACCAGTCCATTCTGAAGGAGATCAACCCTGGGATTTCTTTGGAAGGAATGATGCTGAAGCTGAAGCTCCAGTACTTTGGCCACCTCATGCAAAGAGTTGACTCATTGGAAAAGACTCTGATGCTGGGAGGGATTAGGGGCAGGAGGAGAAGGAGACGACAGAGGATCAGATGGTTGGATGGCATCACCGACTCGATGGATATGAGTTTAAGTGAACTCCGGGAGTTGGTGATGGAGGCCTGGCATGGTGCGATTCATGGGATCGCAAAGAATCGGACAGGACTGAGTGACTGAACTGGACTGAACTAACTGGAGGCCAACCGGTGCTCTTTTTTTTTTTTTAATAAACATGAAATTGACAAATATTTCCTCAAACATATGAACATTTTGACTCACTTACTTAGCAAGAAAAATAGTCTTACATTGCAATTATGGTTTGACCACTGTGACCTTCTACAACACATCTTAGTGATTACAAGCTAACCAAAATCTACACAGTTTGTTTTAATGTTTGCTCTGCTTTACCTCGGAGACATTAGTTACCTCTGCTTAGTACTCATGAATCAAATATCTGGCAGATGTATTCTGGGTGCCCAATTAAGTACTCAAGGAGTGATGGGGACAGAGATAGGGGAGAATTTTCTCATTTTAAGGGCAATATAAATAATTCGACAAGTAAAAATGATACTTTATTGATCATTGTAAATTGTTCTTATATTCTTCATTTGCTTACTTGTGAACTCAGACACAAGTTGATAAATAAGTTGATAGACATAAACACTGCATAATATTATTCTTGCAGACTTCTTGGAAATCAGCTACCTGAAAAATCTCCTAATTACATTGGTTGCAAAATTCCTCCAAAGTAACATAAGGTCATGTAGCTAATTCAAAGCAAAGTAGAATGTAGGATTAGATTATTTTAGTTTGCTAGTTTTTTTTCCCCCCCTCACTATTATTGATAAAGGAGTTCAGGCATAGGTTAGATAACCAATCATTTATTTATATTAAAATATTAAGTACTTACTAAATGTCAGGAATTTGAGATTATGGAATTTATAAGACAGGCATACTCCTTGATCTCAGATTTATCATGTAAAGTAGAAGATGTTAAAATCTCTCCTAAATATAATTGGAATTTATGTTATTGTCTTTAGCAAACATTCCACAGAACCAAGTGGGATATTAGTGTGATCACTTTAACTGCAGTGTGGCAAATTTACCAGAAGAATAAAAGTGGAGTCAGGGAGGCAAGCAAGAGAAACTGGTGCAAGAAAAAGTGATAGTTAATCTCACAACAGATTCTTACAAAGAGACCAATATGCAGGCCTTTACTGGAGAAGCTGGGTGGGTGAAGAAGGCTTGGGCAGAGGAAGAGATTAAATTATGCTGCTGATAAAACACAGGTCTCAACTAGACCTTAAAAATCCTGCATGCTAAGTCACTTCAGTCCTGTCTGGCTCTTTGCGACCCTATGGACTGTAGTCTATCAAGTTCCTCTGTCCATGGGATTCTCCCAGCAAGAATACTGCAGTGGGCCATCATTTCCTCCTCCAGGGGTCACCCAACCCAGGGATGGAACCCACGTCTCTTGCATCTCCTGCATTGGCAGATGGGTTCTTTACCACCAGCACCACCTGGGAATCCCTGAGTCAATTTCACATTGAGGCAAGAGTGTTTTTCCTTTTTAAAGCAAATGGACCTGTCATAGGCTATGGACTGTATGTGGAGAGGAGCTTAACACTGAATGGAATTAAACCCCTCAAATGGGGGCAGTTGAAACAGAGACTCATGGGAGCTAGCATCAGGCAATACCTCTGGAAACTTAAAGAACAGTGACTACATTCTGAAGAAGACACTTGAATGGTGCCTCAAGATATCTATGATGGTGGAGATGGAGAGAGAATAGGGATGTAATTATATGGTTAACCTGATGTTCTTAAATATGTAAAGCCAATGGGGAAAAAGGAGTCAAGAATGACTTCTCATTTTCTGACTTCAGAAACTTTGTTGATGGTATTGACAGTCATTGTGTGTGGGGATATTATAGTTTCATTTGTGGTGTCACACTCATAAAAGGATATATTTAAGTATCTAGATGAGAAGCTAAGCCTAGATGGAGAAATAGAATGCAGATTGATCAGAATACTGGCAGCCACAGAAGCCATGGAAGTATTCAGGTGATTCAAGAGAGTGCACAGAGTGAGAGAAAGATAAATACTGGTTGTAATTTAAAAACTGAGATCAATTATAAATAATGAGGAGATGGTTTAGAGTTGAGAGTAAAACTAAGAGGATATTTTAAGGAGTAAAACATGTTGAGTAATGTTAAATGCTACCCTGAGTTTGAGGGGAGTTCATCTTTCAATGTCCTTTTTGCTTTTTCATACTATTCATGGGGTTCTCAAGGCAAGCATACTGAAGTGGTTTGCCATTCCATTCTCCAGTGGACCATGTTTTGACAGAACTCTCCACCATGACCCATCTGTCTTGGGTGGCCATACATGGCATGGATCATAGTTTCAGTGAGTTAGACAAGACTGTGGTCCATGTGATCAGATTGGTTAGTTTTCTGTGATTGTGGTTTTCATTCTGTCTGCCCTCTGTGGAGGCTTTCTGGTGGGAGAGACTGACTGAGGGGGAAACTGGGTCTTGTTCTGATGGGTGGGGCCATACTCAGTAAATCTTTAATCCAAATCTTTATTTTTGGGGGCTCCAAAATCATTGCAAATGGTGACTGCAGACATGAAATTAAAATATGTTTGCTCCTTGGAAGAAAAGTTATGACCAAACTAGACAACATATTTAAAAAGCAGAGACTACTTTGCTAAAAAAGGTCCATTCAGTCAAAGCTTTGGATTTTCCAATAGTCATGTATGGATGTGAGAATTGGACTATAAAGTTGAGAGAAGAAGAATTGATGCTTCTGAACTGTGGTGTTGGAGAAGACTCTTGAGAGTCCTTTGGACTGCAAGGAGATCCAACCAGTCCATCCTAAAGGACATCAGTCCTGAATGTTCATTGGAAGGACTCATGTTGGAGCTGAAACTCCAATACTTTGGCCACCTGATGTGAAGAACAGACTTTTCTGAAAAGACCCTGATGCTGGGAAATATTGAAGGTGGGAGGATAAGGGGATGAAAGATGATGAGATGGTGTAATAGCATCACTGACTCGATGGACATGAGTTTGAGTAAGCTCCAGGAGTTAGTAATAGACAAGGAAGGCTGGCATGCTGCTGTCCATGGGCTCAAAAAGAGTCAGACATGACTGAGTGACTGAACTGAACTGAGTTTGAGGATAAAAAGGATTAAGAAAAATCAATTGGAATTTCATCATAGAACAGTATTTGTGGCCATGGGAATAACTGATGAGAAATGATTAATGGGGCCAATATATGCCACTCTTCAAAATATTTCTTCTATAAAGAGAAATTAGAAACAAGACAGGAGCTTGAAGAAAATTACATTTTGCTTTGTGTGTGTGTCTGTGTGTATGTGTTTTTGAGAAGTTAAAATATAGGAAAGAATGTCATCTAACCAAGGAGCAGAATTTCTAAATAGGAGGCTAGGATGAGTAGAGATACACAATAGAATAATTAGATTTAAGTGGCACATTTTTCATTTTAACAGAAGAGAAAATTGAGACAATACATACCAACGGAGGTCAATTTATGCGTAGGAAGTTAGTGGAAGTAATGACCCAGAGAATTTAAATAAAAAACACTCAAAAAGTATTCTTCTAGTGCAGTCTGTCTGCACTTTCACTATCCCAACAGCTGATGTCATTCCTTCTCTAAAACCAAACTTCCTCTTTCAAATATGCTGAATATTGACCTGCTTGGACTTAGGTATGATATGCTTAGTCATTCAATCCTGTTCAAGTCTGTGACCACATGGACTGTAGCCTGCCAGGCTCCTCTATCCATGGGGTTTCTCCAGGCAAGAATACTGAAGTGAGTTGTCATGCCCTCCTCCAGGGGACCTTCCCAACAGGGTCAAACCCAGCTCTCCTGCATTGCAGGTAGATTCTTTACTGTCTGAGCCACCAGGGAAGCTCAAGAATACTAAAGTGGCTAGCCTATCTGTTCTCCAGGGGATCTTCCTGATCCAAAAATCAAACCAGGGTCTCCTGCACTGCAGGCTAATTCTTTACCAGCTGAGCTACCAGGGAAGCCCAGAGATGGGCGGGTACCTAAACTGTAGACAAACTGCTTGTGTTTGTGTGGTCAGTCATGTCCAACTCTTTGTGACCCCATGGACTATAGCCTGCCAGGCTCTTCTGCCCATGGAATTTTCCAGGCAAGAATATTGGAGTGGGTTGCCATTTCCTCCTCCAGAAGATCTTCTCAACCCAGGGATTGATCCTACATTTCATGGGTCTCCTGCATTGGCAGGCAGACTCTTTACCACTGAGCCACCAGAGAAGCCCATTGTCCTTAGAAAAACAACCAAATTTACGATCAAGAAGCACAAGATAATGAAGCAACTGCAAAAAGTAGACACGACTTAGTGACTGAACAGCAATGGGCAGCGAACATGTGCTTATCTGCATCTCTCCTCAGTTCCCTTCCTGTATTCACTGGGATATAGTTTAATATGCCCAACTGTAACCCCACAGGTCAGTATCATCTGAATTAAATTCCAATGCCATCTATTGCTCTTGCTGTTCAGTCACTAAATCGTGCCCAACTCTACAAGCCCGTGGGTAGCAGCATGCCAGGTTCCTCTATCCTTCACTGTGTCTTGGAGTTTGTTCAGATTCATGATCAATAAGTCAGTGAGTGTGTCTAATCATTTCATCCTCTGCCAACCCCTTCTCCTTTTGCCTTTAATCTTTAGGTATAAAAAGTCAAAAAAATTGTCAATAATGCAAGTCCTATACACTAAATGTGTCATCACTTTTTTCCTACATGATTTTCTGTGCCTTAGCTATCTGAATGAAGATATTCAGTTTACTACTTACATAACCTTATATAGACATTCAGACTTTATAGATGAGGAGCCTTAAGACAATGCCTTTTCATATAGGGCTATATGCCTCAGACAGTAAAGAATCTGCCTGCAATGCAGGAGACATGGGCTCAATCCCTGGGTTGGGAAGATATCCTGGTGAAAGGAATGGCAACCCACTCCAGTATTCTTGCCTTGAGAATTCCACGGACAGAAGAACCTGGAAGACTAAGTCTATAGGGTCACAAAGAATCAGAAATGACTGAGCAACTAACACTTATTTCTAGAATCAGATCAAATTGTACATGTAAAAAAGCAGTAGTGTATTTTGTTAAATAACTCAATCCAAAATAACCTAATCAAGAGGAAAAAAATTTTTTTTTAATTATTGTAGTATCTCAGGTAATTCAATGAGGGGAAGACTGCAAGACTTTAGGAAGAAATGGAACCAGGGATGAATATGTATCAGTAGTACTTTCTCAAACCACTCATGCATATTTTCCTCTTTATAGTTCTTCATTTTATTTCTCTTTTACACACAATTTCCACGTGATAGAAAGGAACAAGAAGGGATTACACAGCTTTATCTTTTTTCCTCCAGTAACTAGGAAAAAAAAAAAAAGAAAGAAAACAGCTCTGACACCTTTTTTTGGTGCTAAAAACATTATTGAGAGGAAGACACAAAAATTTTGGATCAGAGGCCTCTCTGCAATCAGGGTTCATATAATTCAAAATGGCTACCTCCTTATTGATAATCATATAGATGAGAATGGGATAAGGGTGATATGGGAGTTATTTTCCACAAAACTAGAACTCGAAAATATGCCAAGTATATAATGCATAAACTCTAACTGCATATCCATTGCTAACATCATTAAGTCACCCTGACTTATTAACTTGCAGGTGACCAAGATTTTCAGTGTTCTCTAATACAAAATAAAGAAAAATATAACGTGAAAGATTTTTTAAAAGAATTTGCCAGGACAAAATCTGCAAAGCATTTCTAATCTATTTCAACTCAACCTATTATTTATTGAACATTCTAAATTATTTCTCATGTCATCATCTCTAAATATGCCTTTACGTGACCTAGAAAGTTACCTCCTTAGGCCTTAACATCTCTATCAGTTCAGTTCAGTTCAGTCACTCAGTCATGCTCAACACTTTGTGACCCCATGAACCACAGCACGCCATCCTGTCCATCACCAATTCCCAGAGTCCACCCAAACCCATGTCCATTGAGTCGGTGATGCCATCAAACCATCTCATCCTCTGTCATCTCCTTCTGCCCTCAAAATTTCCCAGCATCAGAGTCTTTTCCAGTGAGTTAGCTCTTTACATCTGGTGTAAGTATTTGAGTTTTAGCTTCAACATCAGTCCTACCAATGAACACCCAGGACTGATCTCCTTTAGAATGGACTCGTTGAATCTCCTTGCAGTCCAAAGGACTCTCAAGAGTCTTCCCCAACACTATAGTTCAAAAGCATCAAGTCTTCTGCACTCAGCTTCCTCTGTAGTCCAACTCTCACATCTATACATGACCACTGGAAAAACCATAGCCTTGACTAGATGGACCTTTGTTAACAAAGTAATGTCTCTGCTTTTTAATATGCTGTCAAGGTTGGTCATAACTTTCCTCCCAAGGACTAAGCATCTTTTAGTTTCACTGTTGCAATCACCTCTCACCCTCACTTTATTCAAATTTCTGTTCTAAAATCACCTCTTGAAATACTACATCTTTTTTTCTTTTTTTTTAACTGACTATAAATTTATTACCTTTATTAAATTTTATTAAATTTTTTACCTATTAAATGTATGAAAGTAGACTAGTTTATTTTTTTAAGATAAATGATGTTTATTTATTTATTGTTTGTTTTTTTTAATGCTTTATTCTATTTTACAGCACTGTATTGGTTCTGCCATACATCACATCTTTTTTTCTTAAAGAAAATCTTTTACACTCCTTACTTCTTAGATATATTTTCTTTATTTTTAATGTTTTTATTTATAATCACTCCCAGTGGAATTTAAGGGGAGTTTTTATTAGTTCATAATCTCTTCTTACCATGTAGGAAGGTTTCTGTCATGTAGGGGAGTTAAACATTTTTATTGAATGTGTAAAATGAATAAGTAAGTAAATCATATTCAAGATAAAAACTTCAGTAGGAACCTTCATTTTATAATGCTCAGTATAATGCTTCATTTTACAAGGTTCAGAGAGTTTTCTGTGACAAAAGGAAACATCACATAGGTTTTAATGCAAGGACAAAAATAAAATAATGACATGCTGTTTTTATATTTATACATTCTATTGTAAATTGTATTACTGATGTATCATAAACAACTTTGGAAGGAAGAAAGCAATAAGACAAAGTGGTTAGAATAGCCTTTCTAGAGTTGGAGAAACCTGAGCTTAAATGCAATCTCCACTAGTTGTGTGACAATATATGTACTCTTATGTCTGAGCCTCATTGTAAAATGAAATTTTTTTAAAAATCACCTTATAAAGATTTTATGAGAACTAAATGCACTGCTGAATGTCAATCAATTAGCTTTGAGTGGGGACCATGGCAAAAATTGGGAAAGTTTACCTATTATTGTAACCTATTGCACACATGAGGGAAGCCGTGCCTGTGAAGTATGTCCCATTCTGTCTTAATATTTATTCAATAGTAAGACTTTCCTTCTCGTCAATGTTCTGGAGGAGTTTCTGAGTTTGGAGGAGATTTTATTTTTAATTAGATCTCCTCAAGTCTACCACAATAGAAACACCAACAAAAACTTCCATTTAACGAAAGAGGACCTTAAAACAAGAGGAAAAGACAACAGAAGTAGACGTGGGGGATTAGTATAAACCTCAGATAAATTCAGTATCAAGGTTGACTTGATGAACAACTTGTAAAAAGCATGAAACATAGTTACCAATAAAATGTTAAATTAGTACAGAAGAAAAAATATAACATGTTCAAATATGAAGAAGTAAATAGAGATCAAATAATTAGAGGACATTTTAAAGATGTCCCCAAGTAATATTTGGTGTCAGTTAGCAAACGAGTTCAAGAAATTGAAATATCTATATTTCTCTAAAATTGATTTTTAAAACTTGAATATTCAGTTCAGTTCAGTCACTCAGTCATGTCTGACTCTTTGTGACCCCATGAACTGCAGCATGCCAGGCCTCCCTGTCCATCACCAATTCCCAGAGTCCACCCAAACCCATGTCCATTGAGTCCGTGATGCCATCCAACCATCTCATCCTCTGTCATCCCCTTCTCCTGCCTTCAATTCCTCCCAGCATCAGGGTCTTTTCAAATGAGTCAGCTCTTGGCATCAGGTGGCCAAAGTATTGGAGTTTCAGCTTCAACATCAGTCCTTCCAATGAACACCCAGGACCGATCTCCTTTAGGATGGACTGGTTGGATCTCCTTACAGTCCAAGGGACTCTCAAGAGTCTTCTCCAACACCACAGTTCAAAAGCATCAATTCTTCAGCACTCAGCTTTCTTTATAATCCAACTCTCATACCCATACATGACTTAAATATTAGAGGAACATATAGTCTATCATAAAAATTTGACAATCAGCACTTAATCAACTGTCATATATGAAGAAAAGTAGAGTTTATACAGAAATCCCTTAAGTATATCAAGTCTCAGATTTCCCTACATAAAAAGTCAATATAAAAAAAAAATAAAAGATGAACATC
Organism: Madoqua kirkii; assembly: GCA_006408675.1. NCBI lineage: Eukaryota > Metazoa > Chordata > Mammalia > Artiodactyla > Bovidae > Madoqua > Madoqua kirkii. Next base: position 15,931 of record SJYC01132390.1, read on the forward strand.
TGTGTTCTGAAAATGTGGATAACAGCTACCTAAGAGGCCCAAATATGAATTCCTCAGTGAATAAAATGCCCATAAACTCATTTTTTTTGAAAAAAAAATCTTTTAAAATCTGTCTAAAGTATAGCAGTATAAATAAAGAACTCAGGACTGAAGAAACTGATTTTAAAAAGGAAACTGATGGTGAGAAGCAGATTCATTCTTATTTAGACTCTGTATTAAATTGAATTGATAATCACAGAACAAAATGTTAAAAACAGTAAAAT
>SJYC01132394.1:0-48963 GCA_006408675.1 Madoqua kirkii
GATGTTCTATTACCTTTGCATTATAGAAAATGAGATTCTCCACTCTAGTTGGCAGACTTCTACCCCAAGAAACTCTCAACTACTAGAGCTTCTTCCTCTTTGGGCACTTATATGTTTTAAGATCCTATATACTCCAGCCGGTGGCAGATCCATGCTCAGAGCAGGTCACACAGAAGGATTTGAAACAAGTAGCCAATCTTTTTGGACCTTTGTCTCTGCCTTGGAGAGGTACAGCTGTGTCCAGAGCACCTGGCCCACCACAAGCTGTACACTCTGGGGCCCTGGTTAGTTGTATTACAGAATATACCACTGTGGAAAACGTCACATTTAGCCACCTGAATTCATTCACCTGGTGCCTTTGTTTACTCCTATCCCCTTTCCTGAGCATCCTTTGATTTCTCTTGTCTGAGAAAAGTATTCCTATTAATCTATTTTAGAGTAACCCTCCTGACTCAATACCATAGCATGATGTCATCCTTCTAAATTAAGTATTTTGGGGGCTAAATGACAGCAACAAAACAACAGTAGCAACAACAACCAAAAAAAAAAAAACAAACAAACAGTGAACCAATGCCTTCTGTAATGTAATTATATACAGTTATGTTAATGTGTATTATTTTTTCTGAAAAAAAATAAAAAATCAGGCTTATATCAGTCTATAGTCCTAATCAAACTAGCACTCATGGTTAGTATATGCTGGTATCACAATATTTGTGGATGCACCAAAGTTCTCTTCAAGCAAGGACAATTCAAGACAGCTGCAAAGAGCAAGTACCTGGAAACTTTTGTTAGTAACTTCTTCAGGATTCATCTTAATCTTTGAACTGAGGTTTTATTGTGTATGTGATGATCTTAGCCAGTTGCTGAACAAGACAGTGATACGTAAGGGCAAGTCTTACTTGGATGGTCTTAACCAATGACTGAGTAAATCAACTGTATAATTTCACCCAACATGGAATTCTTCTAACAGGTAATCTTTGCTCTTCTGTGCCCCAAGGGCAGATGCTTGGTAAGGCTCTCATATTTTTTCCACTTCCCTGGCCAAATCCTATGCTTCCACATCAGTCCTCTTTGCTCTGTATAGCTAATAGTCCAGTAAAAATCTGGATTTAATAATATTCAACATACTTTCTATATAACCTGTCCTGCAAAGACATCTCATAGATTCATATTTCTTAACTTTAAGCCCAAGTTAATGCTGCTCTCTAAATATTCTGGTTGAGCTTTTGTTATAGTATGGTTCAGTACAAAGAGCTTAAAGTTTTACAATCTGCTATTTGTTTTATTATGTATGGGAATATACAAGAGTCTGGACCCACTGAAATCATTCCTTTTATGTGCATCTTAGCTATCTGGGGCCAGTATCCTGTGTTTTCACATCCTGAGCTTCCTTGGCGTTCACTTTAGGGAGTGCCTGTGGTGGTCTGACAGCTACTAGATCACAAGTATTCTTCTCCTTTTTGAGTGCCCTTAAGATTCACCAGCTCACATTGCTGCTGCTGCTGCTGTTAAGTCATTTCAGTCGTGTCCAACTCTGTGCAACTCCCTAGACAGCAGCCAGGCTCGTCTGTCCCTAGGATTCTCCAGGCAAGAATACTGGAGTGGGTTGCCATTCCCTTCTCCACCAGCTCACACTGGAAGGCTGCAATTGCTGAGGACTGTGACATTCTTGTTTATTCATGTGGCAGGAAATATTCATTTATCAATCAGATATTGAGTATAACTCTTAGCCAATAAGATTAGACTTGAGACCTCCAGCTGGTGAAGGGCATTTTCTCTTTCCTATGAATTACACTCTAAATATACATACAGACAAGGGCAAATTACTATTACATAGGCAACCAGCATCACAATCAGAAAACCTACTCAGTATTTTCTTTTGCACACCGAATAATCAACTCCACCTGATCTGTGCCAGGGAAATCAAGTTTAAGCTTATAAACTAGAGCTTATTAGTCCATTTCAATTATCTTGTCTATTCTTAATTAAGGAATTATAGCATATATCAAATGAAATAGTTCATTTCTCAGAAATGTCTCAGATTTGATCATTATAAGCTGATGTTATTTAAAAAATTATGGAAAGGACATTTGTCACTTGATAATGATTATCACATCTAAAATATGGAAATGAATTTTAGAGAGGGATTTAGAAGGGAATTATCATGCATATTATTTGATCAAAGGGGAAGCAGCCAGTTTTATGAGAGAAATATTGCACACTAGACATGATTTTATGTGTCCAGAGATATTTTAAGTAGGAGCCGACACATTTTGGGAGGAAGTTTAGTCTGCCTGTGTGTATGTGCTAAGTCGCTTCAGTAGTGTCGGACTCTGCAACCTTATGGTCTATAGCCTGCCAGTCTCCTTTGTCCATGGGGATTCTCCAGGCAAGAATACTGGAATGGGTTGCCATTAGTCTATCTGGATTCTCACTAATACCACTGGGAAAGCATAAAACTTTGATTCTTTGATTTACATGTAAAACTTAACTTTTGATTCTTCTTCCGCTTCCCTCCTTCATCACCACTCAGAACATGTATTTGAGTTCCACTTATGTACCAAACATAATGCTAGGTTTCACTTCCCACCTATCTTTATTATTGATAGTTTGCTTGAATATATCCTGATAACCACCCAAAGCCATCTTTGCTTCTTACTTGGACTGGTCTCCTACGTGGTCTCTCACATTCTTGCACAATCTGAATCATTCCTCACAGAACACTAAAAGCTTTCTCCTCACATCACAGATCTGTCCATGGTAGGGAAGACTGTCTTATAAACTCTTTAATGACTATCCAGAAAGCACCTACAGCATGCTTGTTTTGTGCTAGGTTCTAGGGATGGTACATAGGGAACATATTATCTATTGCTGTCCACAGGGTACTTACGTTAGCATTCATCTCTCCACTGAACTGGAGGTTCTGTTCAGAAGGATAAAAAGTAAGAAAATAAGTCATTTTCAGGCTTTTTCTTGAGGCCATTTTAAGGCCATTTCAATTCAGATTGAAAAGGAAAATACTACTACCAAACTAATTGTTTAGGATATGATGGAACCAGATTTCTCACACAGTGTCAATGGCAATTCAAGATATTTCAACCTCTTTGGAAAACAGATGATTTCTTTAAAAAACATACATAGAGAATATAGATGAAAAATATTGCCTGCTGTATTAGTAAAGAAAGGATGTTACAGTCATCAAGCTATCGTGTTATGCCTGCCCTGATGATAAGCCCTGAGAGAACTCAGGATAAAATATAATCCTGCTATCAATTTATCATATAGCAATCACTCTCTCCCCCATGGTGCAACCTCAGAAAATGCAAGACAAGAAAACACAGGATATTGGCTCCAGGTAGCTGAGGTGCATATGAAAGGAGTGATTTTATTGAGTCTACTCTCTTGCATCTTCCCATATTCTGAAACTTGCTATATTCCTTAACTTGAGATAATCTGTTGCTGCTGCTGCTAAGTCACTTCAGCAGTATCTGTGAGACTCCATAGACTGCAGCCCACTAGGCTCATCTGTCCCTGGGGTTCTCCAAGCAAGAATACAGGAGTGGGTTGCCATTTCCTTCTCCAATGCATGAAAGTGAAAAGTGAAAGTGAAGTCACTCAGTCATGCCCAACTCTTAGCAACCCTATAAACTGCAGCCTACCAGGCTCCTCCGTCCATGGGATTTTCCAGGCAAGAGTACTGGAGTGGGGGATCATTGCCTTCTTCTGAGATAATCTGGTTTCCCTTAACAGTCATCTTCTGAAGTTCTGACCACCTTAATCTTTATTGAAAAATCTATATATCCTGACTCCCCACCATTCCAAAAGCAATCAGAGTTATTAGAGATGCTATGCCCCAAACTTAAGTCCTCAGTTTTGTCCACTGAATAAAACATAACTCAGATTTTAGGTTGGGTCTTTTTTTTTTTTTTAATTTCAGTTGACAACACCTTGTGATCCAACAATTCTACTCTCAGATTATCACTTAAGACTATCCACCTTAATCTTTATTGAAAAATCTATATATCCTGACTCCCCACCATTCCAAAAGCAATCAGAGTTATTAGAGATGCTATGCCCCAAACTTAAGTCCTCAGTTTTGTCCACTGAATAAAACATAACTCAGATTTTAGGTTGGGTCTTTTTTTTTTTTTTTAATTTCAGTTGACAACACCTTGTGATCCAACAATTCTACTCTCAGATTATCACTTAAGACTAATGAAAGTATGTCCATACAGAGACTTATACATGAACTTCATAGCAGCATTCAGTTCAGTTCAATCACTCAGTCATGTCTGACTCTTTGCAACCCCATGAATCACAGTATGCCAGGCTTCCCTGTCCATCATCAACTCCCGGAGTTCACTCAGACTCACGTCCATAGAGTCAGTGATGCCATCCAGCCATCTCATCCTCTGTCATCCCCTTCTCCTCCTGCCACCAATCCCGCCCAGCATCAGAGTTTTTCCAGTGAGTCACCTCTTCGCATGAGGTGGCCAAAGTACTGGAATTTCAGCTTTAGCATCATTCCTTCCAAAGATATCGCAGGGCTGATCTCCTTCAGAATGGACTGGTTTTATCTCCTTGCAGGCCAAGGGACTCTCAAGATTCTCCTCCAACACCACACTTCAAAAGCATTAATTCTTTGGTGCTCAGCCTTCTTCACACTCCAACTCTCATATCCATACATGACCACAGGAAAAACCGTAGCCTTGACTAGATGAAACTTAGTCAGCAAAGCAATGTCTCTGCTTTTGAATATACTATCTAGATTGGTCACAACTTTTCTTCCAAGGAGTAAGTGTCTTTTAATTTGATGGCTGCAATCACCATCTGCAGTGATTTTAGAGCCCCCAAAAATAAAGTTTGACACTGTTTTCACTGTTTCCCCATCTATTTCCCATGAAGTGATGGGACCGATTGCCATGATCTTCATTTTCTGAATGTCAAGTTTTAGGCCAACTTTTTCCCTCTCCACTTTCACTTCCATCAAGAGGCTTTTTAGCTCCTCTTCACTTTTGCCATAAGAAGGTGTCATCTGCATATCTGAGGTTATTGATATTTCTCCCAGCAATCTTGATTCCAGCTTGTGTTTCTTCCAGTCCAGCATTTCTCATGATGTACTCTTCATATAAGTTAAATAAGCAGAGTGACAATATATAGCCTTGACATACTCCTTTTCCTATGTGAAACCAGTCTGTCGTTCCATGTTCAGTTCTAACTGCTGCTTCCTGACCTGCATACAGATTTCTCGAGAGGCAGGTCAAGTGGTCTGGTATTCCTATCTCTTTTAGAATTTTCCACAGGAACCAAAATGCCAAAATCTACTTGATAAAAAATGTAGAGAAAAACTTTGACAAAATTCAATACCCATTTATGATAAAAACCCTCCAGAAAGCAAGTGTAGAAGAAACATACCTCAACATAATAAAAGCCATATATGATAAACCCACAGCAAATATTATCCTCAATGGTGAAAAATTGAAAGCATTTTCCCTAAAGTCAGGAAAAAAGACAAGGGAACCCAATCTCACTACAATTATTCAACACAGTTTTGAAAGTTTTAGCCACAGCAATCAGAGAAGAAAAAGAAATAAAAGGAATCCATATTGGAAAAGAAGTAAAATATCACTGTTTGCAGATGACATGATCCTTTACATAGAAAACTAGAAAGACACCACCAGAAAATTACTAGAGCTAATCAATGATTATAGTAAAGTTGCAGGATATAAAATAAATACACAGAGAAATCCCTTGCATTCCTATACACTAACAATGAGAAAACAGAAAGAAATTAAGGAAACAATTTCATTTACCATTGAGACAAAAAGAATAAAATACTTAGGAATAAAACTACCTTAAGAAACAAAAGACCTATATAGAGAAAGCTATAAAATATTGATGAAAGAAGTCAAAGATGATACAAATAAATGAAGAAATATACCATGTTGATGGATTGGAAGAATCAACATAGTGAAAATGAGTATACTACCCAAAGCAATCTATAGATTCAATGCAATCTATATCAAGCTACCAGCAGTATTTTTCACAGGACTAGAAAAAATAATTTCACAATTTGTTTGGAAATACAAAAAAAAAAAAAAAAAAAACTCAAATAGCCAAAATAATCTTGAGAACAAAGAATGGAACTGGAGAAATCAACCTGCCTGACTTCAGACTATACTACAAAGCTACAATCAAGACAGTATGGTACTGGTACAAAGACAGAAATATAGATCAATGGAACAAAATAGAAAGCCCAGAGATAAATCCACACAAGTATGGACACCTTATCTCTGACAAAGGAGGCAAGAATAAAAAATGGAGAAAAGACAATCTCTTTAACAAGTCGTGCTGGGAAAACTGGTCAACCACCTGTAAAAGAATGAAACTAGAACAATTTCTAACACCATACACAAAAATAAACTCAAAATGGATTAAAGATATAAATGTAGGAACAGAAAATATAAAACTCCTATAGGTAAACATAGGCAAAATACTCTGACATAAATCACAGCAGGATCCTCTAAGACCCACCTCCCAGAATAATGGAAATAAAAGCAAAAATAAACAAATGGGACCTAATCAAACTTAATAGCTTTTATGCAATGAAGGAAACTCTAGGCAAGGTGAAAAGATAGCCTTCAGAATGAGAGAAAACAATAGCAAACGAAGCAACTGACAAAGAATTAATTTCTAAAATATATAAGGAGCACGTGCAGCTCAATGCCACAAAAATACATGACTCAATCAAAAAGTGGGCCAAAGAACTAAACAGACATTTCTCCAAAGAAGACATATAGCTGGCTAACAAACACATGACATGATGTTCAACATCACTCATTATCAGAGAACTGTAAATCAAAACTACAAAAAGGTACCATCTCACACAGATCAGAATGGCTGCTATCAAAAAGTCTATAAACAACAAATGCTGGAGAGGGTGTGGAGAAAAGGGTACCCTCTTACAGTGTTGATGGGAATGCAAACTAGTACAGCAACTATGGAAAACAGTATGGAGATTCCTTAAAAAACTGGAAATAGAACTCCCATATGACTCAGCTATTCCACTGTTGGCCATACACACCAAGGAAACCAGAATTGAAAGAGACACATGTATACCCTAATGTTCATTGCAGCACTGTTTACAATAGTGAGGACATGGAAGCAACCTAGATGTCCATCAGCAGATGAATGGATAAGAAAGCTGTGATACATACACACAATGGAATATTACTCACCTATTAAAAAGAATGCATTTGAATCAGTTCTAATGAGGTGGATGAAACTGGAGCCTATTACACAGAGTGAATATGTCAGAAAGAAAAACACCAATACAGTATATATTAACACATAAATATGGAATTTAGCAAGTGAGATGTGTATAAGAGACAGGTTTACAATAGTGAGGACATGGAAGCAACCTAGATGTCCATCAGCAGATGAATGGATAAGAAAGCTGTGATACATACACACAATGGAATATTACTCACCTATTAAAAAGAATGCATTTGAATCAGTTCTAATGAGGTGGATGAAACTGGAGCCTATTACACAGAGTGAATATGTCAGAAAGAAAAACACCAATACAGTATATATTAACACATAAATATGGAATTTAGCAAGATAGAAATCATGACACTATACGCAAGACAGCAAAAGAGACACAGATATAAAGAAAAGATTTTTGTACCCTGTTGGAGAAGGCGAGGGTGGGATGATTTGAGAGAATAGCATTGAAACATGCATATTACCATATGTGAAACAGATTACCAGCCCAAGTTTGTTGCATGAAAACAGGGCACTCAAAGCCAGTGCACTGGGACAACCTTGAGGGATGGGATGGGGAGGGAGGAGGGAGGGGGATCAGGATGGGGGACACATGTACACCCATGGCTGATTCAAGTCAAACTATGGCAAAACCCACTACAATATTGTAAAGTAATTAGCCTCCAATTAAAATAAATAATTTTTTAAATGAACAGTAGATATAAATCTCAAAAATAATAATGTTGAGTTGAAGCATGACCAAAAAAAAAATCACATTTTATGGAAAATACTATAAAATGTATTCTATTCCATTATGACAAAAATCATATTAGTTGGTTATTGGGAAATAGAAAGTGTGAATAGAGAGGGTCAAGACTGACGAACTACAAGTGGTTACAAATCAACTTTTGAAAGTTACAAATATGTGCATTATGTTAACGGTGATGGTTCCATAGGTGTATACATATGTCAAAGTTAAATTTTATATGTAAATATGTGCCATGTGTGTCATACCTCAAAGTTGTTAGTAGTTTGTCATAAAGTAAGAATGAGTATTGCTAGAATGGAAATTTCCTCTTTAAAAAAAAAATATATTGTTCTCCTGAACATTTCCAATGTAATTTTAGCACTCTGGCTCTTAAGTCTTGATAAGTGTCATTGTGATAACCATGCCTTCTGTTTTTTTTATATTCAAATGCTCGGACATGTGGAGTTTTGTTGACCCAGGAAGAATTCCTCCTCCAAGGGCTAGTGAAATTCCTAGAGATGGTAAATAGTCTGCTCAGTGACAGTACTTTTCAAATGCAAACTAGTCAAGGGCTTATACCCATAGCCACTTCCTTGATGATGCTCTCTCACTGAGCCACTATCAATCTGCCCTGTTCCTTTCAGGATCAGCTATCAGACAACTAGGGACAGCTTCTCTGCCCCAGAGCACTCTGAAATTATACAGACTATTCAGTTCTAAAGGTGGTTGATTTTGTTTTATCATTCTTTCCCAAAGAAATACAAGGAAGGCTTTTGTCCACAGGTACTAACCTTTCTTTACCTCCAGGTCATGGCATATTCCCTCCTCTTTGGAACACTGACTAGAAAAGGCTTTTCTGTGTTACTCATCTCATTTGTGAGTTCAAGTAATAAAATCTGTCAAAGACAGTCATCTCAATTTTGTTAGTCTTCAGTTTCCAACAGAAATATTTATACTTGTTTTCAACATGGATAACCTGTCTAGTTAATGGTATCTCATAAATTAAAATTAAAAATGACATATTAACTAACAGTTTTTAATCAACTAATGTCACCAAATGATATTTGGTAGTGAAAGTGATATATGCATGAAACATATTAAGTGATTCTTTGAAACAGCCTCCCAAAATATGTAATAGTAATAAGAATAGTAATCATGCTGTCAAAGAATACATAACTTTTTTTTTTGGAGACCTTTCTAGCCCTTGATTTCGATTTTACAGGCTGTCATCCATACTGTAAGCTTCACCACCTCCCTTCTAACTCTGCTACAGCAGCCAGTTTCATAAAAGACAAAGTTCTGAAAACCATTTGTCAAAAGATTATCAGTGAATTAGGTGCACAGTTATTAAAAAGCTTAGATGCCTGGGTGGAGAGATACCCACAAAGGAGTAACTTTTTGGAACTTTGGAGTATGGTCAGCTGTTTTAGAATATATACCTTACCCTTAATGAAAAAAAAAAAAAGAATCATCAGTAGTTAAACTATGTTCTTTCCAAATTAATTTTGTCCTTATTTAGAGCTCAAAGAAAAAACTATTCTGAATATGTGGAATTTGACCTTTTTGTACCAATTTTTAGGGTTTGCATTTTCATGAATTAAATACAGAGCACACATTATTCAAACTTAATGGCTTTTTAAATGTCTGAGTGACCTCCTCTCAACTATAGACATTTCACACATAAATCATTAGACACACATGGTGATATAGTGCTTAGCACCAGGGTTTAAAATCCTTTCTGACTTCTCTTCTTGGTTCTAATATTTGTGTTTCTATAGGAGGTGTGGTTAGTCTACATTCTATCTAGTTCCTCAAGTGTTCACTTCTGGCCAATATTGCCAATCTGATGGAATTCGGAAGCACATAGAATTGATGCTAGATCCTGGGGAAATATGCAGAAAGCATATAACCTATTCCAGGTCTCAGAGTGCTTAGATGAACACTAGAGAAGTAAACTTGTGTCTCAGGTGGCTCAGTGGTAAAGAATCTGCCCACCAGATGAATGTTTAAACCCTAGGTCAGGAAGATCCCCTGGAGAAGGAAGTGGCAATCCACTTCAGTATTCTTGCCTGAAAATCCCATAGACAGAGGAGCCTGGCTGGCTACAGTCATGGGATCACAAAGAGTCAGACATGACTGGGTGACTCAGCACACAATAGTGGACAAGATACAATGATACAACTTTATGATTATATGCTAACTTGAATATAATTTCATGTATCAGTGAATCCTTTAGTAAAACCTTTAGAACAGGGCAGTATTCAGAATCGGGTGTCCTACATTGGAATTCTCACTTTACCACCAACTAGCTTGACTAGAGGCCTTGGGCAGTTTGACTACTACCTCTCAGTCAAATCTGGTTTTCCTGTTCATGGCATAAGCTGTGAAGATTAAATGCAATTTTCTATGTAAAGTGCACAGTATAGAATCTGTTCAAATATATAAGTTTTACTCAAAACCATAAGCGCCACATGCAGCCTCCTATTTCAATGACAACCCTATCAAGAAAGAACATCACTCTGTATAAAATTAGGTTGGCCTAGAGAAGCAGAAGTCAGATGGTGGGAGAAGACTCAAACCATAGTTAAGGGAGGAAGTTGTCATCATGGTCAAAGTGTGTTGAGACCTCCACAGGACAGGGGAAAAAAGAACCAAAATATTTAACAATTCATAAACCCTTGAAAAACTTGGAGATAGTTCTACTTGCCTATTCTGATAAATTACACTGACTGTTAGCCATATTAGAATATTGAGAGACAAGCTTACGTGGAGTTGGCAGCATAACATAGGGGTTAGCATTCCGTTACGGAATGATGCTAAATTAAACGAGTTTAAGATACTACTTTGTTTCAAGGAAGTAAAAGATACATGATATGTATTGTTTAGAATAATAGCAACAGGGTCAATTCTAGGCCTAACATTCTAAGAGTTTGCATATAAAATGCTAGTGAAAGTTATAGAAGCCTGACCACAGGAGAAACAATTGAGAAATCTAGAGATATTATGCAGATAATTTGTAGGAAACAAATGAGGCCAAACTTAAAGTATAATAGTTGTATGAAATAGATGCTTAATTATACAATTTAAATAATAATATTAACAGCTGCTAATACATATATGTTAACAGAATTTACTAGGTACCAGGCTTCCTAATAGATGATTTCTATATTTTAAGTAATTAAATATTTTTAAACTAGAACAGGCTATAGCTTCAGCATGGGTACACAACAATAACTATAAAAGCGCAGCATTACTTGTAAGAAGGGTTCAGAGACAAGACGACTAATGAGGTATGCAGATGTTGGTCCATAGTTCTGTGCTTAATATGAATAGACAAATGGAGAGCTTAGAGCTATCTTCTTCAGTTGCTTGTCAGCAACATCACCACCACCATCACTGGCATCATGACACCATCCTCATCACCACTACCATTAATATTTTCTGAATATCTACTTTGTGCTGGACACATCTAATACATACCACAAAGTTGGTTAGAACTGTCTCTCTCTATATATGAATGTCAGAAATAAAGTTCAGACTAAATAGTTTTTCCAAATTCATAAAAATAAGTAAAAAAATAAAATCAGGATTTGTGTCCATAATGGCAGACTTAAGATTTCATGTTTTTCCCCTATACATGACCTGACTTTTAAAGCAAGTGTAAAGATGGAACTATCATCTCTTTTTTTTCTTTAGAGGCACCTTTTACTAGAAATAGACGAGAATAGTATACGTGAATCTAAGAAAAAGCTTTTGTAGGGACTCAGCTCTCCAATGAGAGAATACTCAGTCTCTCCATCTGTGTCACCAGGATCTCAGGTCTGCTAGTCACAGCTGCAGCACAATGGGGAAGCCAGAGCTGCTCTGCTTTTGCATAGGCTATAAAATGAATGCACCAGAGAAATGTTTGTTGTTATTGTTCAGTTAGTTGACTTGTGTGTAACTCTGTGACCCCGTGTACCACAGCACACTAGGCTCCTTTATCCACCACTGTCTCCTGGAGTTTGCTCAAACTCATGTCCACTGAATTTGTGATGCAGTCTAACCACAAAAACAAACTCCACAGTCAATAAAATCATACATATGGTTAGCACAAGAGAAGTGAATTCACAAGGCAACGTGAGAGAGATATCCAAAAAGCAATAAGCCCCAAAAAGAGATGTAAGGTGCACATCACTTCACCTCTGGCAGCAGAGCAGGGCTAAATTGTGGCCAACATATAAGTGGGTAAAAATAAGAGCCATACAAATTAATAAGCAGAAGGCTCAATAGAAAAAAGAGGCCAGAAGGGAGAATATACATACCTTGTTAATGTAGCAGAGTTCCAATCAGAAGAAAGACTCTTCTTTCCTGGCAAGGACTCAGACAATGAAAAGTCACGCGCTATGTTTACTGGCGCCCTCCCAAGCTTCTTTTCCTTTCTGTAAATGGATTCTCCTTCCCTTGCCATGACTGACTAGCCATAATTACAAATTACAAATTACATCTCTGCTTATAATTCTCTGCTGATCTCAAATAAACCCATTTTCACTAGAGAAATATCTGGCAATCTGTTTCAGATCAACATCAATTTCCAAATTCTTCTTCATTTCTAATTGGCTTTCTGGAAACAATTATGAACATACACCATAATCCAGCATTTAATTTCTTTTCAGTTATTTAATGTTTTATGCCACACTTCAAAATAGCTTCTAGTTTGAAGGCAAAACAGTCTTCTTTTACATCCTACTTTTATAAATTTCAGACTAGATACTCTAAACTTTGGGGAAATACCTTCAAGAACACTGCCCATTGAATATTTGCTTTATTCTCTTAAAAGAGGCAAGAATTCCAAAGTTAAATAGACACAGGTTTATGTAGTTACTGCCATGTACTCTATGTCTTTATATAAAGATTAAATGAATAACTTCATTGTTCTTTATGTACCTTTTAAGGTTAATATCAGACACCGTGGGTCTAACACAGCACATGGGTATAACACATCAGCTGTTTTCAAACAGATCAGTAATCACAAAAGCAAGTATTCAGTCACCCCCTTCCACTCTTTTCCTCTGCAGACATTCAATCATTCATAGGATATCTCACCCCCACATCTCTCCCCAAACCCTGCCCCATTGAGCCAGGTAAAGACTCAGACTCCTCTCACAGATTCATGCAAATACTGCCAACTTATAGAAACTGGCAAGTGGCTTATAACCTCTTTAACATCCTTGAGTCTAACTAGAATAACAATAAAGCAAATAGCTGAAAAGCATGAAAATACTAAATACATGTTGGAAAATGGCTAGAGATCAGGAATGGCTTCCCAATTGAGTTGATATGACAGGAGACAGAAGATTATGTCAAAGTTCAATGAAAAGAAAATTCTGTTTACAGAAGAAGTGTACATGGGTAGTAAAGAGATAAAGAGTCAGAGAAGCCAGATAATAAATATCTTTGAAAACTGGCATGAAGTTCAAACTATTTGACACAGAGGATTTTAAGGGGAATGGATAAAACATGTTTTAAGAAAAAAGTTTAATGTTTAGAATTAAACATTTATAATTATTTAGAAGATAAACTTGACAAGGTAAGACCAATTCAAAATTATTGTAGGAACATAGGTAAGAGGTAATTGGCATATTCCACAGTGGGAATGGGAAGAACTAAGGTGATTACCACTGGGAGTGCCAAATAGGTCATGTTTAGAAATAATGACATATGTCTAAACACTAAGAAGTGTTTCTCAATATTTTGTTGTCTATATTCCCAGCTCCTTCTCATCCCATGAGATTCTTAAAGAAAACCAAACTTATCTTTTCATCTATAAATATTGAAATATTTTCTAAAAGAATTTTTTCAAACATAACCATTATCACAACTGAAAAATACTGACAATTTCCTAGTATCAGTTAACATCCAGTCATTGTTCAGAGTCTCCAATATTGTCTTTTTCAAACAGTTGTTTCTTCAAACCAGGAACCAAACAAGGCTCCTTTTTGCATGTGGTTAACATATCTCTAAGTCTTGGTGACAATGTATTCCTTCCATTTAAGGTACTAAGAGGAGACAGAATTGGAGGTCAAGGGAGGAGGTCAAGCACACGTTGTGCCCTCCAGTTGACCTAAACTGGACTCAGGCAACTACAGACTCATCCCCACCTCCTTGTCCTTGCAGTATGCATGCTGCCTACACCACTCCCATACTAGAAGCTAGTTCAAGGACACAGCCTTGAGAGAATAAGGTATTGGCAAGACCACCTAAATATCTGTCTGAACCAAGTTCAGGGCTCTGCATAAGCTTTAAGATTCTGGTGGGCTGTTGAAGATATGATCCATTAATTTTATGGCCACACAGGGCAAGCCAAATAAATTCATTTGATGAACCCTGCCATCTACTTATCTGCCATGGCCTGTCACTTTGTTCAGTCTTTCAGATTTCACCTGAGAAACTCCCAAGGTTGTGACTTATTACCTCTGGATAATAAAGAGAAGGAAACATAGATTAATCCATAGACAATAAGAATATAAAAGTTTTATTTGAACAGAAATGAGACTACAGCCTGGGAAACACAGATTCAAGAGGCACTTGAATTGTGTTCTGTTGGACTATGAAAAGAGAGGTTTATAAACCACAAGGGTGCAGTTAGTTACAGGAGTTGTTTACCAATTATAGTTGGAGCTAGCAAGAACTAAGGGTGCTGGTTAAGCAAGGGCTGGAGGGGCTCTGAAATTGTTGCATAAAGTTAACTTGACACCATAAAGTTATGGCTGGCAGCTCCCAGAAAGATACTGTTTTGGGAATTGTTAGTCATGTTCTCAAGTCTGAGAGAGTACAGAAAACTGAAATTCTTAAAAATGCAAAAATGGACCTGAAAGCACATTCACAATGTATCTAGCTCCATTCTCAATGCCTAAACCACAGTTACTACATTTTGAATTATAAGTGCATCCTTTTAGTGGTTAAAGCAGATGTACAATGTTTGTTTGATGGGCCATAAGACATGCCATTTTAGTTAACAAAGTTCAAGCCAAATCCAGCATAAACCAGAATGAATTCCTCATATCTCAATACATGAAATTTTTTTCCATCAGAAGAATGTCTGGATTCATGGATTTTATCAGGTTAGATGATAATGCCATTTGTTGAAGGGAAACCACTGGAGAAGTGAAAACTTGTGTAAGAATGCAAACAATTGCAGTTGATCTTTTCTGAACATGCCTGTATGGCAAGTAAGTGCCACAGTAGGGTAAGTATTACCAATATGTAGCTCAGGAGGTAGATATCAGTTTTTAGTATTGTAATCTTGAGTCATGAGTTGAGTTTCCCTCATAGCTCCGTGAAGAATCTGGCTGCAATGCAGGAGCCCTGGGGCCAGAAGATCTCCTGGAGAAGGAAATGACAATGCACTCCAGTATTCTTGCCTGAAAAATCCCATGGACAGAGGAGGCTCGCAGGCTACAGTCCATGGGGTTGCAAGAGTCGGACACAAGTTAGCTACTAAACAAACAACAGAGAAAGTCTTGCTTGAAATATTTTAAGAACAAATATGGAGCCATGAAATTCAGCCATATAAACAGAATGCTGTGATAGAAAGACAAATAACAGATTTTTATTAACAAAGTTTGAAAAGGTCTCTTAAGAGGTTAGAAGCTGTCCTCTAAAATAGAAACTGATAATATGCACAGAGGGGAAGACATCCAGGCCCATGTATGGAAGCAATTGTGCAAATACAGAGAAAGTAAAAGAATAGTATGTGTTTGGTGGTTCCCTCAAGCAGGTAACAATAGGAATTTGGTATAATGATTAAAAGTTTCTTTATGTGTCAAATAGGAATCTCCTCAGTATAAATACTATAGTCACCATCTGCCACCATATGCAAGAATATATCTTAATCCTTTCTGACCAAATTCATTCATCTAGAGAATTCAAGGCATGCTTTTCTAAAGGCCATTCTGAGTTTCCTTCCATCAACTTAATCCCAGTGTTACAAATATTTTTTTATACCATATACTTGTCTAAAACTAGATGTTAGTATTTCAAAGTCTATCTTAAGAAGAAAGTGTTAAAACTATTTTAATTACTTAAATATAATTAAGAATATTCTTCTAATTCTAAATTCTTAAAATTTCTCAACAGTTTCCCAAGTTGTTACAGAAATAAAGAGCACTTACTCAGCCATAGAACATTTTGAAATCATGATTACTGATCAATTGCTTCTAATCATAACTGAGTCTCTCCTCTTGATTAGA
Source organism: Madoqua kirkii (assembly GCA_006408675.1). Taxonomy (NCBI): domain Eukaryota; kingdom Metazoa; phylum Chordata; class Mammalia; order Artiodactyla; family Bovidae; genus Madoqua; species Madoqua kirkii. The sequence continues at coordinate 16,246 of SJYC01132394.1, forward strand.
GGGTCCTTTTCTTCCTCTTCTGCTACTAACACAAATATCATATCATATGCATTCAAACCAGGCTCATGGTCAAGGTTTGAGATTGTCTAAAATAAAAGTTGACAACTGATGCTCAGGGGACCAAATCTGGTTCTTAGGAGAGCTTTATAGGTTCACAGAGTTAACCTTCTTAGTATTTAATTTTTTTAAAGTATCCACTATTTAAAGATTAGGAGATTCAAATAAAAAGTTTTGGATGTTTATTAAAAATACAAATATTGAGCTTCCACTTTCCCATATTAGCAATCAGCTGTAGATAATAAGAGGTCAACTAACTATTGTACAAAACTGAAAGAAAGTGAAAGTCACTCAGCTGTGTTCGACTCTTTTCAACTCCATGGCCTATACAGTCCATGGAATTCTCCAGGCAAAAATACTGGATTGGCTAGCCTATTCTTCTCCAGGGGAGCTTCCCAACCCAAGGATCAAACCCAGGTCTCCCAAATATCAGGCAGATTTTTTACCAGAGGATCCACCAGGGAATCCCAAGAATACTGGAGTGAGTAGCCTATCTCTTCTCCACTGAGTCTTCCCAACCCAGGAACTGAACCTGGGTCTCCTGCATTGCAGGTAGATTCTTTACCAGCTGAGCTACCAGGGAACCAGAACTGTATCAGTTCAGATCAGTTCAATTCAGTTCAGTCACTCAGTTGTGTTCCACTCTCTGCGATCCCATGAATCGCGGCACGCCAGGTCTCCCTGTCCATCACCAACTCCTGGAGTTCACTCAGATTCACATTCATTGAGTCCATGATGCCATCCAGCCATCTCATCCTCTGTCGTCCCCCTCTCCTCCTGCCCCCAATCTCTCCCTGCACCAAAGTCTTTTCCAATGAGTCAACTCTTCGCATGAGGTGGCCAAAGTACTGGAGTTTCAGATTTAGCATCATTCCTTCCAAAGAAATCCCAGGGCTGATCTTCAGAATGGACTGGTTGTGAAGAACAAATCTGACTCCATTATTAGATCTGTTCATTTTACTTTAACTTTTGTGCTTTACTGCCTATACTCTACATCTTTGTAAAATAATATTACCTGTAACCATAAAGAGCTCCAAAGCCAATGTTTCCATATTTTTGGCCTCACTATGCATTTGGCATAGAAACTTGCTGTTGGTAACTCTACCCCTGTTAAAGCACAGTACAAAACTGAGACTAAACAAATTCTGAGCACTGAAACCACTTAAGCCATGTAAGCAAATCTAGTTTTAGCTTATTTCACAAACATAAGTGCAACTTAGGTTATTTCTTGCAAATGCCTCTGATATTTAAGATATAAATTTAATTCATCTTTCTAAAATAGTATAAGATAAATCATTTTTAACCATTCTTCTGCTATCTAGAAACCCCAACTGTAATTTCCAGTCATTGCAAAGGTTAAAGGAATCTTTCATTTTCACTTTATAAGCCATCCTATAACATTATGCTTCTGAGCTTCATATCAGCTTGGAATGTGAAGACATCCAGTTTAAACTGTTCTAGGAATAGACAAGTGCTATTTTACCAATCTGGTTTTAATTTTTACAATTTCTGGATCTGACACCCTTTAGATTACACTTTCAAGTTTTCATAACTGCTACTACTTCTGATTACTTCTCAACTTTGAAGCCAAGATACGGTTTTCATCTTATATAGCTGTTACACTTAAATTCAAGAACAGGCATACCCTGAAGATATCAAACGTTTGGTTCCAGACAACTGCAATAAATCAGATATTGCAACAAAGTGAGTAACATAAATTTTTGGTTTCCCAGTACTTAAAAAGTTTACATTATAATGCAGTTTAAGTTTAGAGTAGCATTATGTCTAAAACTATATACATATCTTATTTTAGAAAGCACCGTATTATTTTAAAAATGCTTAAATACTAACAAACATCACATCACCAAACAAATATAATTTTTGAAATACTGTAAGAATTGACAATCTCACAAAAAATGTGACATAGACACCAAGCAAGAAAATGCTGTTGGAAAAATTACACCAATAGAATTGCTTGATACAGGGATGCCACAAACCTTCAATTTGTAAGTTACACTCTATCTTCATAGTGCAACAGAATGAGATATCCTGTAGTTTTAAAAGCAAAGTAAAATATTTGATTTATGTCTCCAGCAAAAGTGTGAGCAGTAAGATAGACCAAGAGAATAAAATGTTTATGAAGATCTTTATAATGATGAATCAAGAGACCAGATTTTTCTGTAGCAGTTAAGACTATGACTATGCGCTTAAATGTACAAAGCAAACATGAGTATGTTGGAGGTAGGGGGAGAAAGGAAACAATCCTAGTTTATACGTTTACTTTATCAGTAAGAGTCCAAGAAAAAAACTCATGCTCTTTAAGGCAGAGTGTTACTACTGATGAATTGAAAAGATAGGACATGGCAAGATAAATATCACCTATTAATGCGAGTGGACTGGAGAAAAACATTACACAGATGAACTCATTTTCAAAGAATAAACAGAGATGCAGACATAGAAGACAAATGTATGGATACCAAGAGATGGGATGAATTGAGAGAGTTGGATTGATATATACACACTACTATGTACAGAATAGAGAACTAATGAGAATATAGTCTATAGCACAGGAGACTCTATCCAGTGCTCTTTAGTTACCTAAATGAGAAGGAAATCCAAAAAAGAGGGGATATATGTGTATGCATAGCTGATTCACTTTGCTGTACAACAGAATCTAACACCATTGTAAAGCAACTATACTTCAATTAAAACACGTACATACACACAAAACAGCTACCAAAACCAGCTACCAACCCAAAGGCTGAGGAACAATGAGAAGAGATTGGAATTATTTAGATTTGGAAACTCATGCTGCTGCTGCTGCTGCTAAGTTGCTTCAGCCATCTCCGACTCTGTGCGACCCCATAGACGGCAGCCCACAAGCCTCCACTGTCCCTGGGATTCTCCAGGTGAGAACATTGGAGTGGTTGCCATTCCTGCCAAAAAGAAATTCAGACCTGTGAGAAGAGGTTACTCCTTGAAAAGTGTTGATTACTCAAAACTGAAGAGCTCGCACTTGGCCAGAATCTGGAACTCTGAAGAGGTACTAGCAGGGAGGTGCTGGAGTCTGAGGGATCCAAAGAAACTAGTTATGCAACCCATCAGGAAGCGCTGTGCAATCAGCTACTGACCCTTTAACCTGTCACCACCAGAGTGAAGAAACTGCTGGGGTGTTGCTAATAGGACAGGAAGTTGAAAAAGACAAGAAGCAAAAGAATAATCAGAGGCAAAACAGAGAAAACTCTTTTTACATCAACTTTCCAGTCCTTTATTATTATTCCCTACCAGATTTAACAGGAATCAGCTGGCAAACCAGAGCTATGGTATGGGTTCCAGGTCCAGTTCAGAGATAATACTCTACTAACTAGCAGTTGCCTGACTAGAAATCACTAGTGTTTTGATCTACAAAGTTTTTTTTTTTTTTTAAGTATGCATATCATTTACTAGTTTTTATCTTCGCAGAACAGACTTGAGAACATCCATTATGCACATGAAGGAACTGGTTTATATATCCAACATCATGTGGGTAGAAGAGTCAGCATTAGAACCTAGCAACTCATTTCATTGTTTGAGTAATCAAAAGATGCAAATCCAACAGGCAACTGGATTCTTAGGGCTAACTGATCCTGTGAATCTCACTCCTGCAACAACAGAAAGCTAGATGTTTGGAAGGCCCTAAATGACAAATGGTAACCAACTGCTGACCTTCTAACTTAAAAATTTCAGCTGAAGATATGGGACATCGATGAGTGATTGTCTACTATTTACTGAAACGATTATCAGTTCAGTTCAGTCACTCAGTCGTATCCAACTCTTTGCGATCCCATGGACTGCAGCACGCCAGGCCTTCTTGTCCATCACCAACTCCCAGAGTTCACCCAAACCCATGGCCATTGAGTCAGTGATGCTATCCAACCATCTCATCCTCTGTCATCCCCTTCTCCTCCTGCCCTCAGTTTTTCCCAGCATCAGGGCCTTTTCAAATGAGTCAGTTCTTCACATCAGATAGCCAAAATATTGGAGTTTCAGCTTCAACATCAGTCCTTCCAATGAACACTCAGGGCTAATCTCCTTTAGGATGGACTAGTTGGATCAGTTATATGCCTTTTAAAAACACCTGAAGAGTAAAATTCAGTTTAGCACCTCAATATCTCTAGAAAAGGCATCACTCTACCCCAATCCTATTCCCAGTGAAGAGTACAGATTCTAGCTGGTTTAAAGTATTTCCCTCACCCTGCAACTACTATACAGAGTAAATTACTGTGACTTCAGTTTAAAAAAAAATTCTTCCTCAGTTAACAACATTCTTCTTTGCTATTGGCCAAAACCAAACATGATTTAGAAGATACATTTTTTCCAATTAGTACTAGGTTAGTGGAAACCAGGAACATTTTTCATTTGTTCAACAATATTGCTCAACCAATTCTAACTGGCAGTCTTGTTTCTACAGAACACTAGTTAGTTAGGTCCTTAATAACTGTTGGGTGGTTTTTGTTTGTTTGTTTTTTGGGCGGGGGTTGGTGGGGGGCAAAAGATGCATTTTGATAATTAAGTTTAGCAAGTATTTACTGTAACTGTGGAACTTACCAGTATCATTACTATTTTAATGTGAACCATGGGGCTTCCTTTATTTATTCTTCAAATTTGTATGCCAAAATACAGATAAAGAGTTTATAACAGTGTCTGCAGACATTTATGCTAATAGTCCATGAAACAAATTTGGAGAAACACATATTTAAGGAAATAACATCCCTTGGTCCTATATCCAACACCCTTATCTAATTCTTATTGAAGATCTGCTTGGAAAGAAAAAGCCCACTTACTCTCAAGTTTTCTTTCTTCTTTTTCTTAATTACCATTTTACCCCAAATACACACACACACACACACTCACACTTAGATTGCTTCTATTTAGTACACAGCTTCAGTTCTCTTACAATAATAAGCAAACAAAAAACCCACACAAAATTACAGACCAAAAATCCACCAAAGAGACCTTCTCAAAATCTCATATTTTTCAGCAGAATTGTTTCAAAGGGTAAAGGTAATCTCAAAATTCCGGAACAGACCCTCTCAGCTCTTCAAATATTCATCTCCTTTTTCTTCCTATAAAGCCAGGTTATTTTTTCCACTCTCTAAAAACATGCTTGTTGTCTGTGACATGAATGTAGAGAGCAGTCTATAAGGACTGGCATTTAGATCACTTTATTTGCAGGCTTCCTTGGCACAGGCCTACCTCAAAGGCAGAAGATATTTGAAGATGACTATGAGCTTTGCTTTCTGGATGGTAAAGAAAATGAAAACAGAAAAGGGAGCACAGAATTGGCCAAGATAATTACATATTTTTATTCTAAACTGCTTTCTCCTATCACAGGATATTACAGCTAGAAAGGTCATCCAACTCTTACCTTGATACAGTGAAGGAAAAGGGTGGGAGAGGGGTGAATTGTCCAGAGCTCACCAGGTAGCATCTAAAGCAAAAGTAAAACTGAGCTCCCTGATAACCTCTCCCCTGGCCCATGATGTTTGGTCAGTTATGAGCTGGGTTAGGCTGGAATGATTTACACGTAGCTATAATGATGCCCAAGCCTAGTTAATCATCAGATTCACCTGGGTTTCTCTTGCACCTATTATAGCCTTTCAGGTCCCACTCCAAACTTTGTGATAGCTAAATCATGAAGTCTGTTCTCCAATAATTTAAAGTCTGTCCCAATAAGTCTGAGATCATAAATGTTAGATAACTCTGGAAAAGACCATGAAGTTTGAGAATTATAAGATATAACTTCATTGTCTCACACTTGCTTTTATTCTGTAAGTTAGTGTAAGAGATGGACCTTCCTTGGTGCAATCAAGGGTATGGTTACTACTTTAACCTAGCTAGACTTTGCTAGGAAACTATGAGAAGTTGCTTAATTGTTTTCAAGTCATATCTATCACAAAAGCTGATTTACAATGACCTGTATCTGGGTTCCTATCAAAGCCCAGTTAATTATTAGGAGAAAAGATCTTTAACCTTTCAATAAAAATTATTGAAAATTCAATGCTTCTTTTTTAAAACAGCATTTTAAATTTCAACTATGCTAAGATAAAAGAGAAATTTCTATGTAATTAAAAACAAACAAATAAAGCATAAATAAAACAAAACTAAAAGTCTGATCTACACATGGACCCCTCAAAATAATTGGAAGCAGTATTTGAAACATTTAGAGAAGAAACAGATGCTATGCATTCTAAAATCTACTTCACCCTATGTAGAATAGCTTCTCCTATTTCTCTTTCCCTGTTTGGCCATATCACCTGTTTTTATGAGAATAAAAGACAAATGATATTTCTAGTACAGATAAGAAATAGATATATAAGACAAACTTTGGGAAATTTACCAACTGACCAATTATGATTAGAGGTGAACTGCTATGGAAGATAAAAATAATAAAATTCTAATAAGATCCCTTAAGTACTTGCATGCTTGAAAGGTACACATGCTTATACTGATTTTCAGATCTCACAGACCAAAAGATGCAATGTAAAGAAAACAAACCAGTAGCAGAAATCTGACTTCTATCATAAGTCTGTAATTTTTCTTTTCTTTCATTGAAAGTTTGTGAGATCTAAACTCTGTTAGGAATTATGCATTTAGAAACAATTCACTTTCTTGGAACTTGGGAGAACAGCTTTCTTTCTGATCATCTCACAAGTCAACATTATTAGTAGCCAACATTATTATCAAGAAGAAAACTTCCTTATTGTGGACCCACTCAGTGTGATTAGATGACAGAATCAACCAAATACTGAGAAATAGTATAAAGTGGTGGTAAGAATATGAGTTCCCACTGAGACTTTCTGGAACCAAAGCCTGACTCCACCATTTTACCAAGTGTATACATCTGGACAAGTTACTTAATTTCTCTATGCCTCAGTTAGTCATTTGAAAAATGACAGATGTGATATCTCCAACATCGAATATTTTTCAAGTTTTTGATCACATACTGCATGAGGAATACTCAGCAAACTATAATTGTGAGTAATGGGTAACCAATAAATGGCAACTTCATAATGAAGAATATAGAAACATAAACTCTGGAGTAAATTAAAAGTAATTCCAATGAATATAATATCCTAATTTAACCAAATCACTTAACAAATATTTATGGGTGTTTTTGCTATGTGCCAGGCATTGGGCTATAAGATAAAGGTGTTATAGAAAGGAAGATGGCAACTTCTTGCCTCCAAGAGAAACTGATAAAGGTAAGGTGCACATATCAGGGAGCTCCCCAGTGCCAAAATTTTCATAGGAAAGGCTTAATCATGACTGGGAGATGGGTGGGTATCCTTTGATGTCTTTCCGACACATATTTGTGGCTTATCTTTGTTTGCCCTAGGAGCCAAGAGCAAGCTACCAGAATGGGCTAATAAGATGAAAGAGGTGGTTTCTGGCCTCTGCCCTGTCAGATATTCAAAGTGTAACCATGAGGAAGCTCCTCTCCCTCTCTCAGATCTCTGCTTCCTTCACAGCATCTCTCCAAGACTGGCTATGATGATTCAATGAGCTAATTCCTGTGACAAGTACCTTGTGAGTTTTCAGAGGCTGTGTCAATAAAAGGGTAAAGAAAATAACAAATTTGATGATACTCACTGAGAATCAATTCTGAGCAAAAAGCAGAACAAAAAGCAAACATTCAGCACCCCTGTCTAGCCCCAAGCTTTCCCTCCTAGCCACAATTCTGTCAACACCTCTAATCTCCTCTTTTATTACGCTGGGCACTAAGCTAAATGCCTTATAAGTATTATTTCCGTTAACCAGCACAGCTGCCCCATGAACGGGGAACTACCAGTATCCCTCTTTACAGACCAGAAGTCTGACGTCAAGGGCCATTAGGTCCACAGTGGACTGAACCAGACCTAGAACCCTGCCTAGCTTCTCTGATGCTGAAACGTGTGTCACAAGCCACTTTCACATTGAATTTCCAAGTTTACACCTCAGGGGCCCTGAAGCCAGAGGCCAGCTGCCTACATGCTGGTCCTTAGGACCTGGGCTTCAGGGCACCCTTTTCTCCTGTACTAATTTCATGGCTTCTAAGTGCCTCCAATTTTTCCTTTTGATTGTCAATATGTTCACATAATAAAACTAGATTAAAGCATCTCCCTGTCATTGCGAGAACAGCACTTATTAAATGGGCCTTTGGTTATTGATGGCCTGTCTTGATGCAGTGAAAGGAGGTATCCCAGAGCATTCCATAAGAAACTCCTGACTCGATTCAGCCACTAACTTTCCACATTCCTTCAGACAAATAGTTTAACTGTTTTGAGCCTCAGTTTCTTCATCTGTAAAAGAGAACACTGCCTGCCATTCCTACTTTCTTGAATTCCTATAGAGATAAAATTAGATAATGCATATGAAATAGATCTATAAGCTTTAAAGTTCTACCATACTAACCATTGCTCTTTAACAGCATCTGTGGTATAATGGAATAATATGGATAAACTGAACTTGAATTCAAGTCCAGACATGACATTACTCTATAATATTATCCAAGATTCTGTTCTATGACCATCATTTTTGTAATCAGATAATAGGAGATATACTTTTTATAGTGGGGCTATAAAGTTAAACATAGAAAAATTGCTTAAAACTGAGCTCAACACATGATTATAATAAATACTATAATTACTGTTCACAGTTATGCATATTAATTTTCTCTACTTATTAAAAAACGCAAAGCACAGTATTTGGGCTTATTATCACTTAGAAAATAGACTCAAGATATGTAGATTCTTTGGGAGGCTGTTAAAATACAACCTATCTTGAAGAGTGAGGGGAAGGTTGGAGAAGACATAGCAGCCTAAGATGTAAAACCTCCTTTTAGGGGTGGAAGTATTAGGAGATTTAAAGCATGGCCACTATTACTCACACGGTCTGCTCTGGGCAAGGGTTAAGCCAGCTCCTGCTGTTTCTCTTGGCAGGAAGTGTAGATCTGCTTTCATCAGGCCTGGCCTTTTCACTCTTGGAAGAGTGGCAACAGCAGCTTTTCGCTGTGAGGGGCCCTGGTAACCATGTTCTTGGAGAAAGATCAAGACTTTCTTGTGATCCGTGTTGCCCTCTCCTTTGATATATACCCAGGCCTGAGGCTTGCTGTGACCCGAAGGCCCCTGCCCTGCGTGGAATGGAGTGAAGATGGCCCTTCACATGCCTGTGGTTCCCTCTACTTCCAAATTCCTTATCAGAAAAATGATAAGGAACATTAGGTGCTCTGAAAGGGAGAAAGTAGCCAAAGAGAAAACAGGTGGTCCCACTTAAGAAAGCACAGGTTTATGAGTCTTAAATGGATTTGGGGTTCAGACCCATCACTGCCTAGATTTGTATCTTTAGGGCCATTTTTAAAGTCTCTGGGTTTTAGTTTCCTCATCTGTTCAAAGAGGAAATATAATAGCAACCTGTCTTGGTTGTCCCCTCAGGAATTGTCTGAGTCAATGGATAAAGAAATTAGACTAGCAATTAACTCATTTTGTGTGTTCAACTGAAATTGCTTTTACTACTGTTTCTTCCCTTTTGCAGATCATAAATGTATGTGGGGACTTTACAGCAAGCTTCTGGCTGCTCTGTGTTGTTCTGAGGTGTTTTCACACTGATGTCAGGCAAGAGGATTAGCTAGAAGCTGTGGGGAATACAAAGATGCATACATGGTGTCTCTGTCTTTAAGTAGCTGCCTAGCCAGCTGGTAAGACAGAGCATAAGCGGAGAGTGAGATCCAACAGAAGGAGGTACATATGGGTGCCTAATGAGTGGCCCAGGTGGCGAGTGCTACAGGAACTGAGATGTGGGAAAGGTCACTCACTGTGGGATGAAACTGTTGGAAAAGTTTCTTGCAGAAATTAATTCTTTTAGTCAGTCAGTCAAGTAGCTGTTTTCATTGAATGTCCATATGGTTCCATAAACTGTGCTCAGATTTAGGTTTGAGCTGGGCCTTGGAGGATAAGTAGAAATCTATTACATATTGTCTTCATTTCCTTGGCTGTAATTACCTTATTTTGTTCATCTCTCTACACTCTCCAGCCCTAACTAAAACTTCTGAGCATGTCCATCTATCAGCAGGTTCTACAGGAATTTCAAACTCAATATACTCCAAGCTGAGGACATTATCTTTCTTTCATGCAGCTCATGACTTAGAATTTTTATTTCAATTCCCATCCCTATATATCCAATAGCCCCAAATTATGAACATTAAAATCAGTTCTATTTTCTCACCCTATGTTTTGCAAAGAACTGCCCAAAAGATAAGCTCAGTTCAGTTCAGTTGCTCAGTCATATCTGACTCTTTGCAATCCCATGGACCGCAGCACACCAGGCTTCTCTGTCCATCATCAGCTCAAAGTGCTTGCTCAAACTCAAGGCCATCGAGTTGGTGATACCATCCAACCATCTCATCCTCTGTCATTCCCTTTTCCTCCTGCCTTCAATCTTTCCCAGAATCAGAATCTTTTCCAATGAGTCATTTCTTCATATCAGGTAGCCAAAATATTGGAGCTTCAGCTTCAGTGTCAGTCCTTCCAATGAATATTGAGAACTGATTTCCTTTAGGACTGACTGGTTGGATCTCCTTGCAGTCTAAGGGACTCAGAAGCATCTTCTCCAACACCAGAGTTTAAAAGCATCAATTCTTTGGTGCTAAGCTTTCTTTATAGTCCAACTCTTACATTCATACATGACTGCTGGAAAAAAACATAGCTTTGACTAGATGGACCTTTGTCGACAAAGTAAAGCCCCTGCTTTTTTAACATGCTTTCTAGGTTTGTTGTAGATTTTCTTCCAAGGAGCAAATGTCTTTTAATTTCATGTCTGCAGTCACCATCTAGAGTGATTTTGGGCACCAGAAAAATAAAGTTTCTCACTGTTTCCATTGTTTTGCCATATATTTGCCATGAAGTGATGGAACTGGATGCCATGATCTTCGCTTTCTGAATGTTGAGTTTTAAGCCAGCTTTTTCACTCTCTTTCATTTTCATCAAGAGATTCTTCAGTTCCTCTTCACTTTTTGCCATAAGGGTGGAGACATCTGCATATCTGAGCTTATTGATACTTCTGGCAATCTTCTCTCCAGCTTGTGCTCCATCCATCCCTGCATTTTGCATGATGTACTGTGCATAAAAGTTAAATTAGCAGAATAAAAGCCTTGACACACTCTTTTTCCAATATGAAACCAGTCCATTGTTCCATGTCTGGTTCTAATTGTTTCTTGCCCTGCATACAGATTTCTCAGGAGGCAGGGAAGATGGTCAGGTACTCCCATCTGTTTCAGAGTATTCCACACTTTGTTGTGATACATACAGTGAAAGGCTTTAGCAAAATCAATGAAGCAGAAGTAGATGCTTTTCTGGACTTCTCTTGATTTTTCTATGATCCAATAGATGATGGCAATTTGATCTCTGGTTCCTCTGCCATTTCTGAATCCACCTTGAATATCTGGAAATTTCAGTTCATGTACTGTTGAAGTCTAGCCTGGAGAATTCTGAGCATTATTTTACTAGCATGTGAGATGAGTGCAATTGTTCTGTAGTTTGAACACTCTTTGGCATTGCCTTTCTTTGGAACTGGAATGAAAACTGCCCTTTTCCAGTCCTGTGGCCCCTGCTGAGTTTTCCAAATTTGCTGGCATACTGAGTGCAGCACTTTCACAGCATCATCTTTTAGGATATGAATTAGCTCAGCTTGAATTCTATCACTCCACTAACTTTGTTCCTAGTGATGCTTCCTAAGGCCCACTTGACTTTGCACTCCAGGATGTCTGGCTCTAGGTGAGTGATCACACCATTAAGTCATTAAGATTTTTTCCATATAGTTCTTCTGTGTATTTTTGCCACCTCGTCTTAATACCTTCTGCTTCTGTTAGGTCCATACAGTTTCTGTACTCTATTGTGTCCATCTTTGCATGAAATGTTCCCTTGATATTTCAGATTTTCTTGAAGAGACCTCTAGTCTTTTCCATTCTATTGTTTTCCTCCATTTCTTTACATTGATCACTTAGGAAGGCTTTCTTATCTCTCTTTGCTATTCATTGCAACTCTGCATTCAGATGGATATATTTTTCCTTTTCTCCTTTACCTTTTGCTTCTCTCCTTTTCTCAGTTATTTGTAAGGCCTCCCCAGACAACCATTTAGCCTCTTTGCATTTCTTTTTCTTGGGGATGGTTTTGATCAGGGTCTCCTGTACAATGTTACAGCCCTTTGTCCATAGTTCTGCAGGCACTCTAGCAGATCTAATCCCTTGAATCTGTCACTTCCACTGTATAATCACAAGGGATTTGATTTAGTTCATACCTGAATGGTCTAGTGGTTTTCCCTACTTTCTTCCAGTTAAATCTGAATTTGGCAATAAAGAGCTTGTGATCCGAGCCACAGCTAGCTTCCAGTCCTGTTTTGCTGACTATATAGAGCATCTCCATCTTTGGCTGCAAAGGATATAACCAATATGATTTCAGTATTGACCGTCTGGTGATGTCCGGGTGTACAGTCATCTCTTGTGTTGTTGGAAGAGTCTCTTATGTTGTTGCTCAAAATACAGGAATATCCAAACTCTAAGACAAGAAAGATGTTTTCTAAGTTTTGTCTCTTCCCCATATTTCCACATGGTGCTGGTGGTGGTGGTGGTAGTAGTTTAGTTGCTCAGTTGTGTCCAACTCTTTGCAAGCCCATCATGCTTCTCTGTCCATGGGATTTTTCAGACAAGAATACTTGAGTAGGTTGCTATTTCCTCCTCCAAATGAGCTTCCCAATCCAGGTATCAAATCCATGTCTCCTGCATTTCAGGCAGTTTCTTTACTGTTGAACCCAAGAGCTCCTGGGAATTAGGAAATGGCTTGCCTTGGGAGAGGGGCGAGGGTGTCACATTATTCAGCTCACCATAGTCAATGATTTAAATTTTTATCACTTAAACAGTAAAGAGTTGTTCTGAATTTTTAACTTGTGCTTCTTAAATGTTGCAGAACCTTTGTCTATAGAATGTGGTCATGGCCTGAGCTGCAGGAAAAAGAGGAAAGAGAATGCACATGGCGCAGGAAATAAGCAGAACATTATGTAGAAGTATATAAAATAGAAGTTCACAGGCGACACCCCATAAGCATTTCTGAAAGAGAAAGTGTATATTGCATGTGGAGTAAATTATGCTAGCATGCTCTTGAGACAGTCTGTAGACAAGGTTAACTATCTTTGAACCCCCTTATTATACAACCGTTTAATATTCCTATAACCATAAAAGTAAACTTTCCTTATAATTAGGGTGACATTATAATTCATTACCCAACTCAGAATATTTTTGAAAGGGAAGGAAGGTTCTATTAAAACTAATACAGAATAACAAGCATAAATTGCGACTCTCCTGGGAAGCCAGCATATGAGTTTACTTTCCTTATAATGATATGTGGTGACAACCTGCAATCTAAGCCAACTTGTTCAAGTTCCAGGAAAGATGAATTTAGACTTATTTCTGTACTCTAGAAAATAAAATGTAAGTATGTAAAAAAAAGTCACTATTTTGGTTTTTTTTCCTCCTGATTATGAAAATAATTCTGAGGCTTATTCAAATTATTTTACTTTTTTGTAGTGTGTAATGATGCAAAAACACTTACTATACAGGATTCCTCTAGAAACTACTCACATATTTAATATACTCGTTCATTCATTCATCTACTTTTTCAGTAAATATTTAGTTAGTACTTAATATATATCAGCCACAGTGCTAGGGCTATACAAATTATGGCCATGACAGAAGTATATAAATAACTTTAGGTGAAAAAGGTTGAAAGACTAGGGAGGACCTCTTTGAAAGGGCTGAGAAAGTGACACATTAGCAGGAAGGGACGAGATTCACTGTTTATTTTGGATTAAGTGAAGATGGAGCAAGTATTTGGAAGGGTGGTTGGGTCCAGATATTGAGAAGCTGAGCTGAGCACACATACAATTCCCACGATGTATGTACACGCTACTTTCTATGGTAAAAGGGACTTTGCAGACAGGATTATTTGCATAGCCTAGTATAACCACAAGGCCCTTATAAGAGGGAAGGAGGAGGATCAGAGTCAAAGAGATACAAGGATAGAAGCAGAAGTCAGAGAAGAGAGAAGATGCTGCCCTGTTGGCTTTCAGCATGAAGGAAGGGGCAGTGAGCCAGGAGATGCAGACAGCCTCCCATCACAAGACCAAAGCAGGAAAGCAGTACTTCTTTAGAGCTCCCTGAAGGCACCAGGCTTGCCAGCACTTTGACTTTAGTCCAGGGAACCTGGTTTCAGACTTCTGATCTCCACAGCAATGAGAATAAATTTGTGGTTTTTAAGCCACTAAGTTCTTGATAATTTATTATAGCAATGGAAAACCAATATACTGACTAATTGGGGAAAAGGGAGATTATATGCTGCTACCAGTCAAAATTCCATGGACACCTTGCTTCAAATATGGCTTGAGCCTGGTGTTCAAGCAACCTCACCACTGTTTCTTTGTATTCTCATTCTTTATCTCAAAACTCACTCTGAACAGGTACTCTGAAATTTCTTTGTATACTATTCTTGTTATTGTACACTCATACATTGTATACAGAGTAGCTTCTTGCTTTCAGGTGATTAATCAGAAAGAAGTCTTTGTCAGTCTTAAAAGACATCACAACCTTCTACTACAGGAAAGTGAAGGATCATGAAAATACAAATGAAAAACAAGTGGTAGCTGAGACAAAATGGGGAAATGTATGAAATAGAAGACAGACTATATGGAACATGATTTTCACTAAGAGCTACTTATTTTTTAGCAGGCTTTTATTAAGCATCCAATATTTCCAGCATCAAGGTCTTCAAATGAGTCAGTTCTTCACATCAATGGCCAAATTATTGGAGTTTCAGCTTCACCATCAGTACTTCCAATTAATATTCAGGACTGATCTTCAGAATGGACTGGTTGGATTTCCTTGCAGTCTAAGGAACTCTCAAGAGTCTTCTCCAACACCACAGTTCAAAAGCATCAATTCTTCAGCACTCAGCTTTCTTTATAGTCCAACTCTCACATCCATACAAGACTACTGGAAAAAACATAGCTTTGACTAGACGGACCATTGTTGGCAAAGCAATGTCTCTGCTTTTTAATATGCTGTCTAAGTTGATCATCAGAGAAGGCAATGGCACCCCACTCCAGTACTCTTGCCTGGAAAATCCCATGGATGGAGGAGCCTAATAGGCTGCAGTCCATGAGGTCGCTAAGAGTTGGACACAACTGAGCAAATTCACTTTCAATTTTCACTTTCATGCATTGGAGAAGGAAATGGCAAACCACTCCAGTATTCTTGTCTGGAGAATCCCAGGGATGGAGGAGCCTGGTGGGCTGCCATCTATGGGGTCGCACAGAGTTGGACACGACTGAAGTGACTCAGTAGCAGCAGCGGCAGCAGGTTGGTCATAACTCTTCTTCCAAGTAGTAAACATCTTTTAATTTCAAGGCTACAGTCACCATCTGCAGTATTTTGGAGCCCCCCCCCCCAATAAAGTCTGTCACTGTTTCCAATGTTTGCCCATCTATTTGCCATGAAGTGATGGGGCCAGATGCCATGATCTTAGTTTTCTGAATGTTGACTTTTAAGCCAGCTTTTTTCACTCTCCTCTTTCACTTTTATCAAGAGGCTTTTTAGTTCTTCCTCACTTTCTGCCATAAGGGTGGTGTCATCTGCATATCTGAGGTTATTGATATTTCTCCCAGCAATCTTTATTCCAGCTTGTGCTTCATCTAGTCTGGCATTTCACATGTTATACTCTGCATATAAGTTAAATAAGAAGGGTGACAATAACAGATTTGACATACTATTTTCCCGATTTGGAACCAGTCTCTTGTTCCATGCCCAGTTCTAACAGTTGCTTCCTGACCTGCATACAGATTTCTCAAGAGGCAGGTCAGGTGGTCTGATATTCTCATCTCCTGAAGAATTTTCTACAGTTTGTGGTGATCCACATGGTCAAAGGCTTTGGCATAATCAATAATACAGAAGTAGATGGTTTTCTGGAACTCTCTTGCTTTTTCAATGATCCAATGGATGTTGAAAATTTGATTTCTGTTTCTTCTGCTTTTTCTTAACCCAGATTGAATATCTGAAAGTTCACGGTTCATGTACTATTGAAGCCTGGCTTGGAGAATTTTGAATATTACTTTGCTATAGTGTGAGATAAGTGCAATTATGTGGTAGTTTGAACATTCCTTAGCATTGCCTTTCTTTGGGATTAGAATGAAAACTGACCATTTCCAGTCCTGTGGCCACTGCTCAGTTTTCCAGATTTGCTGGCATATTGAGTGTACTTTCACAGCATCATCTTTTAGGGTTTGAAATAGCTCAACTGAAATTCCATCACCTCTACTAGCTTTATTCATAGTGATTCTTCCTAAGGTCCATTTGACTTCTAATTTCAGAACGTCTGGCTTTAGGTGAGTGATCATACCATTATTGTTATGTGGGTGGTGAAGATCTTTTTTTAATAGTTCTGTGTATTCTTGCCACCTCCTCTTAATATCTTCTGCTTCTCTTAGGTCCATACAATTGCTGTCCTTTATTGTGCCCATCTTTGCATGGAATATTCCCTTAGTATCTCTAATTTTTTTGAAGGGATATCTAGTATTTCCTATTCTATTGTTTTCCTCTATTTCTTTGCATTGATCGCTGAGGAAGACTTTCTTATCTCTTCTTGCTATTCTTTGGAACTCTGCATTCAAATGGGTATATTTTTTCCTTTTCTTCCTTGCCTTTTGCTTCTCTTCTTTTCACAGCTATTTGTAAGGCCTCCTCAGAGAACCATTTTGCTTTCTTGCATTTCTTTTTCTTGGGGATGGTCTTGATCCCTGCCTCCTGCCCAATGTCATGAACATCCATCCATAGTTCTTTCTTTGCCTTTTGCTTCTCTTCTTTTCACAGCTATTTGTAAGGCCTTCTCAGAGAACCATTCTGCTTTCTTGCATTTCTTTTTCTTGGGGATGGTCTTGATCCCTGCCTCCTGCCCAATGTCATGAACATCCATCCATAGTTCTTTAGGCACTTGGTCTGTCAAATCTAATCCCTTGAATCTATTTCTCACTTCCACTGTATAATCATAAGGGATTTGATTTAGGTCATACCTGAATGGTCTAGTGGTTTTCTTTACTTTCTTCAATTTAAGACTGAATTTGGTAATAATGAGTTCATGATCTGAGCCACAATCAGCTCCTGGTCTTGTTTTTGCTAACTGTACAGAGTGTCTCCATCTTTGGCTGCAAAGAATATAATCAATCTGACTTTGGTGTTGACCATCTGGTGATGTCCATGTGTACAGTCTTCTCTTGTGTTGTGGGAAGAGGGTGTTTGCTATAAGCAGTGCATTTTCTCGGCAAAACCATTAGCATTTGCCCTGTTTTATTCTGTACTCCAAGGCCAAATTTGCCTGTTATTCCAGTTATTTCTTGACTTCCTACATTTGCATTCCAGTCCCCTATAATGAAGAGGACATCTTTTTTTGATGTTAGTTCTAGAAGGTCTTGTAGGTCTTCATAGAACCATTCAACTTCAGCTTCTTCAGCATTACTGGGTGGGGCATAGACTTGGATTACTGTGATATTGAGTGATTTGCCTTGAAAATCAGCAGAGATCATTCTGTTGTTTTTGAGATTGCATCCAAGTACTGCATTTCAGACTCTTTTGTTGACTATGATGGGTATTTCATTTCTTCTGAGTGATTCTTGCCCACAGTAGTAGATATAATGGCCATCTGAGTTAAATTCACCCATTTCAGTCCTTTTCAGTTCTCTGATTCCTAAAATGTCAACGTTCACTCTTGCCTTCTCCTGTTTGACCATTGCCAATTTGCCTTGATTCACGGACCTAACACTCCAGGTTCCTATGCAATACTGCTCTTTATAGCATCGGACATTACTTCCAACACTAGTCACATCCACAACTTGGTGTTGTTTTTGGCTCCATCTCTTCATTCTTTCTGGAGTTATGTTCCACTGGTCTCCAGTAGAATATTGGGCACCTACCAATCTGGGGAGTCCATCTTTCAGTATATGGTATAGGAATTCCTGTTTCCTTGAAACATGAGAATTCCTTTTTATCTTTGTTTACTATTTCATTTAAATGATTTGTATTCAATGAAAGAGAGCGTGCAAGGTCTATTGTGAAGTGGAGGAAAGGCACTGAGATGTCCTTTATGGTCACAAGGCCTACTCTGCAAGAACAGAAGGGAGAGAAAGTGTATGTCCTTGGGACAAAATCATGTCAGGTCAACGTCTGGTCAAGCAGAGCTTCTTTTTAAGGAAAACTTGAAACTGTGATATTTTGATTGAGGCAAGGTTTTAATAAGCAAAAGGGGAGAACACTCTAGGAGGAAGACTGGCTGAAGGTGGGAATGCAGGAGAAGACAATGTCTGGAATAACCTGAATGCAGAAGATTTCAGAGAAGGTAGCAAGAAAAGGGGGTTGAAATAAGGACTGGTGTAAGGTCCCAGTGTTACAGAATGAGTTCATTTGAGGTCAGTCTTTGTGTTTGATAATGAGATTTGAGAGTCTTAGATCTTCCCTGTGGTTTGACCCAGTTAATGGCTCACAGTAAGGTCTCCAGGCTCATCAACCAAGAAAGGAGAGTGGAAACTGCCCCAGGTGGACTTCAGAACCTCAAAGCCAGACTGTCTTCTCTCAGAACAGGAAAGTTTCCTTTGGTGAGACAGTTGTTCAGAATGTCACATTTGTTCCATGTATCCAGGCTATATTGGGTAGGAGAACAGACAGAAGGAACATTTTCTGCAATAATCACACACACCTTCATTATTTCCCAAGAAGGATGAGGAAAAATGAGTTGCAGCTCCTTGCAAACGAACATAATTCTTTTAGCCTATAGATGAGCACATATTTACTCCAGTCAGAGAAATGGTCCCTGAAAGAGTTTAAAATACCCTTACTCTTTCACATTTAAATTACAAAAGCTAGTTAATTTGGCTAATTAACTCTTGGTGGTGAAATACAAAAAAAAGTCTAAATTTTAATTTTCACATATGAGTTCCTGATAATAATCATCAATCTCAAGAGGGAAAAAAAAAACAACAAGCAAACAAAAACTCACCCCAGTTAAAAATAGTGTTGTCATAAGAAGAGAAACTTCAAAACAACTTTTTTCCTCAAATAGTTCTATTGGAGGTGAGGTGAGGTGAAGTCACTCAGTCGTGTCTGACTCTTTGTGACCCCATGGACTGTAACCTACTAGGCTTCTCTGTCCATGGGGTTCTCCAGGCAAGAATACTGGAGTGGATTGCCATTTCCTTCTCCAGGGGATCTTCCTGACCCAGGGATCAAACCTGGGTCTCCCGCACTGGAGGCAGAAGCTTTAACCTCTGAGCCACCAGGGAAGCCCATAGTTGTATTGAATATTTAAAATAAATTTTTTGAAAGAAAATCTGAACATGAAATCAATGAGGAAATGAACACAAAAACCAATCATACTCCCTCCACCTAAGAAAGAACCTCTGTAGACATTCTGGGTAAGTCCTTACAGTATTATCCACTACATATGTATTTCCCATTAAAAATACTCTTGTGCTCTGCTGAAATACTTTTAACTTTGTCTAAAAATTAGATTAAAATAGACATTTTCATATTAATTATTATACTGCTATAACATCATACATTTAAAAAGTGAATATATTTTAATGTAAACTGCTTAGAGGCACACATTCATAATTTAACCCACTGAAAATTGTGGCAGGAGAGATGGTAACAGTTCCTCATTCATTTTGATGTATTTCTTCAAACGTTTCTGGGCCAGAAGCATCCAGATGTCTTTAAAAGTGAAAAAGTGAAGTCACTCAGTCATGCCCAACTCATTGTGACCCCATGGACTGTAGACTGCCAGGCTTTTCTGTCCATGGAATTTTCCAGGCAAGAATACTGGAGTGGGTTGCATGATGAGCAATGGCTTCCAACATGTTTAGAAAATGACAGCCTAAACAAACACCTGAACAAACTATCAAACAAGAAATAAAGTTCAACTAACTTCAAAGAGTGTCCTCCTAGAGTGATAGGGGGACCCTAAACTCCCCTATTATCACCCTTGATTCTAACTGAACTCCAAGAATTTTCTTTCTATCAGGAGCCATTAGAGGAAGAACCACAGCTCTAAAAGTCTGACCTGAAGGCAGGTGACTAGTGGGAACACCTCCAGGGCTGCACATTAACTTCACAAAGAACATTTAATGATTTAAAATAACATGTGTTTTTATAGTACTTTTTTTCTTATAGCAGCCAACATACTGGGCTACAGATTTTAATGTCATTTGAATCTGGATTTGTATGAGAGTAATAAGTATGTTCCTATAAGGCTGTAGATGATTTGGAATTTAAAAAATTGACTTATACTTAAAATATACAATAATAACTCAGTCTTTGAAGAAACCCTGCAGTGTATCCCTTGGAATTTCAGCAAATTCTTGATTCTGTGAATAACTATGGTTCTTGAAAACTTGCTGCATGATTTGTGTCATTCAGTGTTTTCATATTGAAAGAGGGTAGTCCGTGGTTTTCTTTTAGGTCAGTTTAGTTCATTAAT
This sequence comes from Madoqua kirkii, assembly GCA_006408675.1. Classification (NCBI taxonomy): domain Eukaryota; kingdom Metazoa; phylum Chordata; class Mammalia; order Artiodactyla; family Bovidae; genus Madoqua; species Madoqua kirkii. Next base: position 36,885 of record SJYC01132394.1, read on the forward strand.
ATTTATGAGGCTCTTCATTTTAAAAGGTAAGTCTTTGTTTCTTTTGTACCCACTGAGATTCTTTCCTGAAATGTGATTATTTTCAGTTGGCATCACTGTTAATATCATGCTAAATATTTCATATATTCATATTATAGATATTTGGGAAAGTAGATTGAAAATGGAGCCAATTAGCACACCTATTTACCATGATTTGAGAGCAATGCAGAACTGCTGTTACTGTCACATCAACAAAGATATCCTGATTCCCGATTGTGAGAGGAAAAGAACATGCTCATACAAAGGAAAGCATCAGAGACACTAGAGGGGGGTTAAGAACTAACCACACAAAGTCAGTTCTTAGATGTATTGACTTTTACATTACTTGCTTCTGTTGGAAAAAAAATAGACAAAAGAGAAAAGATGAGTTTAGAAAGATGCCAAAAAAACATATCTTTTAGAAGACTATCATGTACAAATTATTCAATGAATAGTTGGCATTTAGGTTTATTTGTAGAACAAACTTCAAAACAAAGAAAACCATTGTAGATTTTTTTATTATTATTTTAGAATTGTACTACCATAAATACAGAGATTTCTATTGAAATGGGTCACATTTCCACCAGTCCATTATGAACAATGCAAAGTATCCTTAACAGTGTGAGAGTTCAAGAAATGTGCCTAGGATACTGTGATACCTGACACTGAAGGTTGAACAAAAAATAAAATATTTTATACTTTGATTATAATATTAGAAAAAAATAATATATGAAACAGCACATTCACCTCCCAAATCCTGCTACTGCTGCTAGGTCACTTCAGTCATGTCCGACTCTGTATGACCCCAGAGACGGCAGCCCACCAGACTCCCCCGTCCCTGGGATTCTCCAGGCAAGAACATTAGAGTGGTTGCCATTTTCTTCTCCAATACATGAAAGTGAAAGTGAAGTCGCTCAGTCATGTCTGACCCTCAGTGACCCCATGGACTGCAGCCTTCCAGGCTCCTCTGTCCATGGGATTTTCCAGGCGAGAGTACTGGAGTGGGGTGCCATTGCCTTCTCCACCCCAACCCCACAATACATCAACAAGAGAAATCAGTTTCTAGCTGGGAATTGGACCATAAAGAAGGCTGAGCGCTCAAGAATTGATGCTTTGGAACAGTGGTGTTGGAGAAGACTCTTGAGAATTCATTGGACTGCAAGGAGATCAAATCAATCAATCCTAAAGGAAATCAATCCTGAATATTCATTGGAAGGACTATTGTTGAAGCCAAAATTCCAATACTTTTGGCCACCTGATGTGAAAAGCTGACTCGGAGAAGACCCTGATGCTGGGAAAGATTGAAGGCAGGAGGAGAAGGGTTGACAGAGGACGAGATGGTTGGATGGCATCACTGACTCAATAGACATGAGTTTAACCAAACTCCGGGAGATGGTGAAGGACGGGGAAGCCTAGCATGCTGCAGTCCATGTGGTCACAATGAATCAGACATGACTGAGCGACTGCACAGAAACAAAAGCTGGGAGTTGGTTGCAGATTTATCCAAGATCATGTGTCCTTTCTCCCTCATGCATGCTTTCATCATCAGTTGCCAGAGGAGGATGCTACCTCACATAAAGCCTTTCTTCTAATCATTGTGGCTTCAGGCAGTCATGAAGCAGCACTTGTATCTAGACAGAGTGGGAGTCTTCCCAGTCAATGTGAAATGCATTTATGCTCTATTTTGGGTTGGTCAAACATTACATTATATCATATAAAAAAAAAAAACAAATAAATTTCTTGACCAACCCAATACTTTCTTTTGACAAACCCATAACAGTTTTATATATATATATATATATATATATATATATATGTATCCAGTGTTATGAACCTTCAGTTATTTCTGATTCTTTTGCATAAGCTCTGTGAGCTCTATGATTTCTTTACCTTTGTAAATCCTGTCAACCCAGCTGACAACTGGGAAGGTAGGTGCTGCGAATGGGTAGCTAGCTCTAATCAAGAGAAAACATTTTCTCTGAAAGCCCAGAACAACGATATGGAGCAGAGCAGAGCAGAGGGTCCACCCCAGGGCCTTAGGAAGAACAACTGACTGAAAATTTTAGCCTAGAGGCCTGGCAACGCTCAGGAGGAAATAAAGACCCAGTTTGGGGGGCCATATGATGCCTAGAGCCTAAGATTATCTCACAATTTGAGAATGGTTTGATTTAAGGCTAATTCCATTCAAAATGTTTGATACCATTCCTGATAGGTGCTTATGGCAACTCCTTGAAGTCATGGGCTATATATTTAATGTTCTTAACTGATGTATCAATGTTCAATATATGGATGGACTCCAAGTATATGGGCTGGTAGACTGATGTGGACTTAAAAAAAAAAAAAAAAAAACTTTACTACAGAAGGAATAAACAGTGTAATACCTTTTAAGCTTTACTCTTACCCTCAACCAGATGTGTCCAAATAAGTGAATCAGAGATCCTGGAAGTTTCTCAGGGCTTCACTCAATGATCTGGCTTCCTAGGGCTGTTGGGGCAGAAAATGCCACTAGTCATGATGTTATTATATTTTATTAGGATTTTTTCTACGTTGAGTGGCTGAAACAAGGAGGGAGGTCAAAAAATAGCTTTATACTAATATCTGCTTACATGGTAAATCATCTTATGTGTGTATACATACATAAGTATTGTGAGCAGTGCCCACTGACACTAAAGAGAGGTTTCCACATCATATTATAAAAGGAGGAAAACACACAGGAAAAAAGTAAAAAGCAAAGGACTTCTCCCTCTCAGACATGCAAATAATGAGAATGTAGAGGAGGGAACTTCACATTCAACCTGTACCTGCACACCCACAATATTCTCACTAAGTGAAGAGTATCAGAGAAAGAAAATGGGAAAATATATTTTTTAAAGACTTCATCAAAGACATCTATTCATAGCCAGTACGCACATGAAAAGATGCTGAAAATCATGTCATCAGAAAAATGCAATTTAAATCACAGCTAAATACCACTTCACACCTACCAGAATGATTAAAATAAAGAGATATGTTTGAGAGAATCTGGAGAAACTGGAACCTTCTGCTGAGAATATAAAAGGCACAGTTACTTTGATAGCTTCCGAAAGAGTTAAATATTATATAAACTCATCATGGTAACCACTTATGGTGACAATTGTGTTTATGTGACATGTCCTAAAAAGGAATACCTACAGAAACCAAATGTAAAGAGAGGCTCCCTGGGGCTAGAGGTGGCAATGGGAAGTGTATGCAAATGGGCACATAGGATCTTTTGGGAGGGAGACGGAAATGTTCTAAAATTAGATTGTGGTAAAAGTTGCATAACTGTAAATTTTCTGAAAATCTTTGAAATTATACACTTAAAATTGGAGTATTTATGGTATGTAAATTATATCTAAAAAGCATAAGATTAAATTAAATAACTGTTATAATCCAAATGTTTGTAAAAGCAGAAATGAATTACTTCTCTATCTACATCAAACCAAAGCTGAGCCAAAAATGTCAAATGTATATTAATACCTACAAACTACATATTCATATAACTACACAGATATTTAAAAACACTAAAAATTCTTTGCAGTATTTTGATGGGTTTTGCTTTGAAAAGCTTAGAGTAATATATCAAAATAAATTTAATATTTAAAAAGTGGCTACTGTTTTTCTCAAAGCAATTCCATCATAATCATCATTATTATCACATTTAATAATCATTGTATGTATTAACCTAACAAACAATGAAGCCGTGGAACCCATTCAAGGACACTTGTGAATGTAATAACCTAAACATTTATCTGACATCTTCATTCAAGATATCTCTTCCAAGATTAGAAATGGATTACTTCCTGAGGCAACACATTTAATGGCACTCTGCATCCCAGGAAAACATTTTCAAGTTTCTAACAAATATCGTTACTTGCATGATCTAGAGCAATGTTTTCTGATAAAACTTTCTGCAATAATATAAATGTTTTATAATCTATGGTCCAATATAATGACCACCACCTAGCAACATGTTACTGTTAAGAACCTGAAATGTGGCTAGTGGACATGAAGTCCTAAGATTTAATTTTAATTAATTCTAATGAATTTAAATTTAAATAACTGTGTATGGCTAACGGTTACCACATTGGACAGCACAGGGCCAGAGGTCCATCCAATTTAAATAAATAAGGAAAACTGAAGTCCTACTCCTTCTTTAAAAATCTACTTATTCTCTTGTACTCCCCATCTCAATGAAAGTTACAATCATTCATCCATTCCAGAAATCTTGGAGTCATCCCAGAGATGACTTGCCATCTGCTTGCCATCTGTCATCCAACCCTAGAAATTCTCTACCTTCAAAATGACTCTTTATTCTTGTCTGCCCTCTGTATTTCACTGCTTCTTTTTCATGCCTTTTAATTTCTTTCTCACTTGTACCAGTCTGTTTTGTCTCTATGTCACTTATTTCACTAGCCTACAGCCTCAGTCTCTGCATGACTGCCACAGTAACTTTTATAAGGCAAGTCTGAAAATGCCTCTCTACTCTTGAAATCCTTCAGAGTCCTCCATTGTATTCTAGGCATAATTTAAATTTTCTTTGAGCTTCTTCGTTATGTGGCCCCTCCTGTGCTTGTCATTACTCAGCTCTGCTCCCTCACACCATTTGTACTGGTTGTCCTCTTACATCATATTATAGACTGTCTTCTATGTTTCTATAGGGAAGGCAGGAATCACAGACAGCAAGAATAGGTGATCCAGTTGCAGACTGTGGGGGCTTAAATGTTTGGTCCCCCACTTAGCTTCTCTTAGGTAAAAGTGGGATAATAATAGCAAATACCTCTTAGAGTTAACAATATAATGCTCATAAAGCATAAACTTGTGTGTGAGATTAAGTATGCATTCCATGAATGTTTGCTAATGTCATTAATATTCTTAACTTGTCCATTATATGGATCACTATTTATATTTCAAGATTCAGATACCACATTGCCAAAGATATCATTTGTAATGGCCTTCTTTCTCCCAATCGATTTGTCATCCTAAGCTATAATTCTATAATTAAATGGCATGCAGTTTTATGACTCAATGTATGGAGGACATTGTTATGTTTTTATATTTACCTCTTCTACGAAGCCTATACACATCTGAGAGTAGGAACTATGGTTCATCAGGATAACTCACTTGTGCCAACATCTAATCTACTACAGATATTCAATAAATATGACCTTCCCATATGAAGTTAGAAAAACAGTACAGTTTTTTAGGGATGAGCATGTTGTAGTTCAGTTGCAAAATCATGTCTAACTCTTTGCGATCCTGTGAATTACAGCATGTGAAGCCTGCTAGGAGACCGAAATTTCTAGGACTGATGGAGGTTAGTCACTCAATAAGCTTCCAGGTCAATTGTTGAAATGTGTTATCTACTGGTACTGCTTTGATTATACTGGACAACCTGCAACTCGAGCATCGAACAAGGCCCCTAGATCAAAAAGCTGGAATGCAGCCAAACTTGGGTCAGACTAGGCTATTCATTTAATTTCAAAACAAGTCTTCATCAGAATCCTAACTGGGGAGAAAAACACTAACTATGAAATTTCTCTGATATATATAGCCTCTAAGACGTCAACATGTGAGCAGATATGAGAGGTTACCCTCGTCAAGTCAAGATATAATTTCCTCACTTTTATAGAAGATGTTAACTTGCCAAAGTAGCTCTAAACTCACCCCCTTACCAGTTTTGAAATGTTTCTCTTCTACCATAATTACACTGCCATAGTGAAGGATATTTTATCGAAACCTTAGGTGGTTAGTTCTATATACTAACAATCTTAAGCTATGTTGTTCATTCGCTAAGTCATGTCTGATTCTTTGTAACCCCATGAATGGCAGCATAACACACTTCCCCGTCCTTCACTATCTCCCTGAGTTTGCTCAAATTCATGTCCATTGGGTCAGTGATGCCATCCAATCATCTCAATCTCTGTAACCCTCTTTGCCTCTTGTCCTCAATCTTTCCCAGCATTAGGGTCTTTTCTAAGGAGTCAACTCTGCATCATGTGGCCAAATTATTGGGGCTTCAGCTTCAGCATCAGTCCATCCAATGAAAATTCAGGGTTGATTTCCTTTGGGATTGGCTGGCTCCATTTCCTTGCAGTTCAAAGGACTCTCAAGAGTCTTCTCCAACACCACATTTCAAAAGCATCAATTCTTTGGCCTTCAGCCTTCTTTATGGTCCAACTCTCACATCCATACATGATTACTGGAAAAACCATAGCTTTGACTATACAGACCTTTGTTGCCAAAGTGATGTCTGTTTTTTAACATGCTTTCTAGGTTTGTCACAGCTTTTCTTCTAAGGAGTAACTGTCTTTTAATTTCATGGCTGCAGTCACCATATACAGTGATTCTGGAGCCCAAGAAAATAAATCTATCACTGTTTCCACTGTTCCCCAATATATTTTCAGTGAGATGATGGGACTGGATGCCACGATCTTAGCTTTTTGAATGTTGAGTTTTAAACTGGCTTTTTCACTCTCCTCTTTCACCTTGATCAAGACGTTCTCTAGTTCCTCTTTGCTTTCAACCATTAAAGTGGTATCATCTGCATACCTGACGTTGTTGATATTTCTCCCATCATCTTGATTCCAGTTTGTGATTCATCTAGCCCAACATTTCACATGATGTGCACGTTAGGTAAGTTAAACAAGCAGGATGACAAATTACAGCCTTGACGGATTCCTTTCCCAATTTGGAACCAGTCCATTGTTCCATGTTCAGTTCTAACTGTTGCTTCTTGACCTGCATACAGGTTTCTCAGGAGACAGGTAAGGTGGTCTGGTATTCTCATCTATTTCAGAATTTTCCACAGTTTGTTGTGATCCACACAAAGGCTTTAGCCTAATCAATAAAGCAGAAGTTTATGTTTTTCTGGAATTCCCTTGCTTTTTCTGTTATCGAACAGATGTTGGCAGTTTGATCTCTCATTCCTCTACCTTTTGTAAACAAGCTTGTACATTTGGATGTTTTAGGTTCATGTACTGCTGACGCCTAGCTTGAAGGATATTGAGCATAATCTTGCTAGAGTGTGAAATGAGTAAAATTGTGCAGTAGTTTAAATATTCTTTGGCATTGCTGATCTATGAGATCGGAATGAAAATGGACTTTTCCACTCCTGTGATCATTGCTGAGTTTTCCTGATTTGCTGGTATACTGAGCACAACACTTTAACAGCATTATATTTTAGGATTTGAAATAGTTCAGCTGGAATTCCATCACCTCTACTAGCTCTGTTCATAGTAATGCTTCCGAAACCCCACTTGATTTCACGCTCCAGGATGTCTGACTTTAGGTGTGTGTTCACACCATTGTGGTTATCTGGGTCTTTAAGACCTTTTTTGTACAATTCTTCTGTTTATTCTTGCCACCTCCTCTTAATCTCTTCTGCTTCTGTTAGGTCCTTGTCTTTTCTGTCCTTTATTGTGCCTATCTTTGAAAGAAATATTCCTTGGTATCTCTAATTTTCTTGATGAGATCTCTAGTCTTTCCCATTCTATTATTTCCCTCTATGTCTTTGCATTGTTCACTTAAGAATTCTTCATTTTCTTTCCTTGTAAGAAATGGAAATGTCCTCATAGTCAACAAAAGAGTCCAAAATGCAGTACTTGGGTGCAGTCTCTAAAGCAAAAGAATGATCTTGGTTCATTTCCAAGGCAAACCATTCAACATCACAATAATCCAAGCCTATGCCCCAATCACTACAGCTGAAGATGCTAAAGTCTAACATTTCTATGACAATCTACAAGACCTTCAAGAACTAACACCAACAAAAAGATACCCTTTTCATCATAGGGGACTGGAATAAAAAAGTAGGTAGTCAAGAAATACCTGGAATAACAGCAAGTTTTGCCTTGGAGTACAAAATGAGCAGGGCAAAGACTAATAGAGATTTGAATTAGATATAGATTAGATTAGAATTCATTTAGTAGGGTATGTATATCTTCCCCTTTCTCCTTTGCCTTTCACTTCTCTTCTTTTCTCAGCTATTTGTAAGGCCTCATTAGACAACAATTTTGCCTTTTTTTGCATTTCTTTTTCTTGGGGATGATTTTGGTCACCACCAAAATTATATTTTGGAAGTACAATATTATGAACCTCCAGATTGCCTGAAGATAGAATCTAATCCTTTAAATCTATTTTTCACTTCCACTGTGTAATCATAAGGGATTTTACTTAGGTAAAACCTGAATTGCCTAGTGGTTTTCCCCATGTTCTTCAATTTTAGCCTGAATTCTGCAATAAGTAGCTGATGATCTGCGCCACAGTTAGTTCTAGGTCTTGTTTTTGCTAACTGTATGCTGCTGCTGCTAAGTCGCTTCAGTCATATCCAAATCTGTGTGACCCCATAGACGGCAGCCCACCAGGCCCCTCTGTCTCTAGGATTCTCCAGGCAAGAATACCAGAGTGGGTTGCCATTTCCCTCTCCAATGCATGCATACATGCTAACTCACTTCAGTTGTGTCCGACTCCATGCGACTCCATGGACAGCAGCCCACCAGACTCCTCTGTACACAGGATTCTCTAGGCAAGAATACTGGAGTGGGTTGCAATTTCCTTCTCCAGCTAACTGTATAGAGCATAGAGCATCTCTATCTTTGGCTACAAAGAATATAATCAATCTGATTTTGGTGTTGACCATTTGGGATGTCCTTGTGTAGAGTCATCTCTTGTGTTGTGAGAAGAGGGTGTTTGCTATGACTAGTGCATTCTCCTAGCAAATCCCTATTAGTCTTTGCCCTGTTTCATTTTGTACTCCAAGGCAAAACTTGCTGTTATTCCAGGTATTTCTTGACTACCTACTTTTGCATTCCAGTCCCCTATAATGAAAATGATATATTTTTGTTTTATCTTTTTGTTGGTGCTAGCTCTTGAAGGTCTTGTAGGTCTTCATAAAACTGTTAGACTTTGGCATCTTTGGCCTTAATGGTTGGGGCATAGGCTTGGATTATTGTGATGTTGAATGGTTTGCCTTGGAAATGAAACAAGATCACTCATTTTAGAGACTGCACCCAAGTGCTGCATTTTGGACTCTTTTGTTGACTATGAGGACATTTCAATTTCTTACAAGGGATTCTTTCTCACAATAGTAGATATAATAGCCATCTGAATTAAATTTGCTCATTCCAATCAGTTTTAGTTCAACAATTCCTAAAATATCAAAAATGTCAATGTTCACTCTTGCCATTTCCTGCTTGACCACGTCCAATTTACTTTGATTCATGGACCTAACATTCCAGTCTCCTATGCAATACTGTTCTTTACAGCACTGAACTTTACTTTCACCATCAGACATATCCACAACTGAGAGACATTTCTGCTTTAGCCCAGCCTCTTTGTGCCTTTTGGAGCTGCTTCTCCACTGTTTCTCATTAGCACATTGGATATCTACCAACTTGGTGGCTCATCTTCTGATGTCATATCTTTTTGCCTTTTCGTTGTGTTCATGGGGTTCTCGAGGCAATTCCCTTTTCCAGTGGACCATATCTTATCAGGTCCTGACTAGCAAGAACATGCCCTTCAGCCACTCCACATAGCTGGATGACATGCCTGGTGCCCTCCAAATTATTTCATCAAATACTAACCTATATGTTACTGTGAAGGTAATTTACAGATGTAATTAATATCTCAATTACTAATTTTAATTATAGGAAATTACTCTCAAAAGTGTGGGGTATCAAGACCTTAACATTAAACAAACAAACAAAATGTTTCCTAGAAGAAATTATGTATCAAGATGCAACATCAATTCTGTCCTGAACTTGACACCTTGTCTTATAGACTTCAGGCCAGCCAATCCTCAAAATCTTGAGAGACATTTTCTTCAAAATCCTCCCTCCATAAATGGATGGATGGATGGATGGATGGATAGATAGATAGATAGATAGGAGATGACTATCTACATGTATTATGTATACCACTTCCTGTTTCTCTGGTTCAACTTGCTCAAGAATAAGATAATGTACCAAGGGGATGAATCTTTAAAGTATGGTTATCTTCCAGTATATCCAGGAAGATTTATCAACACGTCAAGGCTCATATTCAGAAACTTGATTTTGCACCCCAAGAATTTTGCATCCAACCTTTCTGATGATTCAGAATCACCTGACAAAAACTGGTACAACTATCTGAAGACACAGAAACTTGATAGACCCAGTATGTGATTTTAGCTCTAAAGTCTTAAGTCTTCCTATTTTATTCATCCTCTTTAAACCCTTTCTTGAACTATCCTATTTCCAACTTAACCTTAATTTCTGAGAACATGGGTGATATATAATACTTAACTCTTACAAAAATGCATCTAATCCTTCCTACTTCTGCAAATGGATACTTGTTCTATAATAGTAGTATATCACCAGCAGCAGAATATTTTTTTATGGCCGTTTATACTAAACACAATGAAATATCCAAAAGAGAAATCAAAATGGCTCTAATCTATTCTTCATGTATACACTAATCAAATAGCCTATTGCATGTGGGTACCAATCCAACATTTTATTATAAATAAGAAATGCTTTTAGGAAAGAAAAAGCTGTTATAAGGCAATCTCAATAAGTTCTTATTACCTCACAGTTTTACACTTAGGTTTATGTTTGATGGCTTGATGACTTTTTATGTAATGATTTATTATATTACACGGTTATGTTTATATCCTTGAAAGAATTTTATAAAAATTGAGAAACAATATGATTTAGGGGAAAAGCAAATGTGATTTTAACTTTCTATTTAAGTCAAAATAATATCATACATAGATAAGAATACAAAATATTCATACATGGTAGGATTTCCTCATTTATGTTCAAAGAACACTAATAATTTTCTGAAACATGGCCTTTACATTTTTATATAACTACAGCATATAAAACACTTAGATCCATTCCTTCTCTGGTCCTATAGCTCCATTGTTGGATGATTCCTGAGATGCTTTCTTATGCTTTTATTTACATATCCCTCTCCAATTTGTGGACAAACAGATTTTAAAGACTCATTGTTCTTAATTCAAATAAAAAGTTATGGAAACCAAAGGAACACCTAATGTGTCAATAATTAAGTTACTGTATCTGATCTACTAACACATAGGCCTCTACTCTGACTGTCCTCTGATTTTAAAAATGTGATCATATGAAGAACAGATCTAGGGACTATAGCATCAGAGGTAAGATACTGGGGATGGTTTGGGAATAGCCTTGGCTCTGTACACAGTGTGGAGCTTCTTTCTAATACAAAATTGGATACTTAAAAATTAAATCATGTGATAGACTCATGATGAACTAAATCACTACTTTTTATTAATTGTGATTAAATGTCTACCAAATAAGAGCATGAGAGAAGCAAATGTCTTCTGTGTGTGACCATTAAGCATGAGTGTGTGGTGGGGAAGGCTAAGGCTAATAATCCATATATCTTATACACTACAGGGCTGACAGAAGCTAAGTAATAAACTCGGCTTAAAATTTCAACTTGTGACATTTTTAAAAATTATTTTTACTGTTATGTAGCATTTTTATTTTATTTTATTTTTTATTTTTTATTTTATTTTTACTTTATTCTACTTTACAATACTATATTGGTTTTGCCATACATTGACATGAATCCGCCACAGATGTACACGTGTCCCAAGCCTGAAACCCCCTCCCACCTCCCACCCCATATCATCTCTCTGGACCATCCCCATGCACCAGCCCCAAGCATCCTGTATCCTGTATCGAACATATACTGCACTTCACTTCTTACATGATAGTATACATGTTTCAATGCCATTCTCCCAAATCATCTCACCCTCTCCCTCTCCCTCAGAAGCCAAAAGTCCATTCTATACCTCTGTGTCTCTTTTGTTGTCTAACATACAGGGTCATCATTACTATCTTTCTAAATTCCATATATATGTGTCAGTATACTATATTGGTGTTTTTCTTTCTGGCTTACTTCACTCTGTATAATTGGCTCCAGTTTCATCCATCACATTAGAACTGATTCAAATGTATTCTTTTTAAGGGCTGAGTAATACTCCATTGTGTATATGTACCACTGCTTTCTTATCCATTCA
>SJYC01132396.1:0-35841 GCA_006408675.1 Madoqua kirkii
TTTTTCACAGAACTAGAACAAATAATCTCAAGCTTTGTACGGAAATACAAAAAACCTCGAATAGCAAAAGCAATCTTGAGAAAGAAGAATGGAACTGGAGGAATCAACTTGCCTGACTTCAGGCTCTAGTACAAAGCCACTGTCATTAAGACAGTATGGTACTGGCACAAAGACAGAAATACAGATCAGTGGAGCAAAATAGAAAGCCCAGAGATAAAAATCACACAGCTATGGATACTTTATCTTCTACATTTTTTTTAAATTAAAAAAGTACTTACTGGTTCTGCCAAGATGGAATATTCTCATTTCCTAGTCCATTCTCTTACAACTAAAAATCTTCTGAGAATAACAACAGATAATAACAGTAAAAACATGGAACGACTTTAAAAAGTGGGGGGAAAAAGACACACTGGGTTCTCTGGGGTTCCTAATTGCCTCCCAGAAATAGGACATGGAGACTTTAAAAGCCTTCAATACAGAACTGCAAACAGGCATAAACAATAAAATCTTTAAGAAAATTCTTGTCATGTCAAAGAAGACTAGCAAATGGGGAGGCATACTCTGTTCATGAATTGGAAGACTCAACATAGTAAACATATCAGTTTCTCCTGAAAATTGATCTCTAGGCTTAACGCGATTCCTATAAAAATCCCAGCATGGTTTAGTGATATGTACATGCATGCATGCTCAGTCACTCATCTGTGTCCTCTTTGCCAACCCCATGAACTACAGCCCACCAGGCTCCTCTGTCCATGGGATTCTCCAGGCAAGAATACTGGAGTTGGCTACCATGCCTACTCCAGGGGATCTTCCTGACTTAAGGCTTGAACCTGTATCTCCTGTGTGTCCTGCATTGCAGGCAAATCCTTTAGCACTGAGCCACTGAGGAATCACCAGTTTAGTGGTACAGACAAGCTAATTCTAAAGTTATATGGAAAGGCAGAGGTCTGAGGATAGTTAAACAATCTTTAAAAAAAAGTGGGAGAAATTACTCTATCCAATATTAAAGTCTATTAGACAGTTGCAGTAGCAGGGGAATGTCATAATAGCAGAAGTATAGACACCCAGATCAATACAGTGGAACAGAGAACCAGACATAGAACACATAAATATGCCCAACTGGATTTTGATAAAGGTCTGAAAACAATTCTATAGAAGAAGAATAGTCTGTTCAACAAAAGGTACTGAAGCAACTGGATATCAACAGACTAAAAATACAAACCTGACTTAAAGCTCAGACTTTGCACAAGAATAACTCAAAATAGATCTCAAATTTAAATGAAATTTATAATACTTTTAGAAATCAACATGGGAGAACTTCTATAGGATCTAAGCTAGAGAAAACATTCTTAAACTTGACATCAAAAGTACAATTCATCAAACAAAAAAGGGATATTTACATCAAAATAAAATCCCTTAAATCTCAAATAAAAAAAAATAATTAATTTATGTAGCTACTCTGTCTTCCTATAAACTCCCTATTGCTTAAGTGACTACCATTGGTGGGGAGGCTAATTTCACAGGAGAGAAAACTAATAAACACCACTTCAGTCAGACAATTAATGTTGACATCAATTGTGATAAGTCATGTTAGTAGTATTTACTCTTGACATAATGTCATGAAAATGCAACCCTATGTCTGTGATCTTCCTCCCCCAAACACACAAATTTCACTTAAAAGTGAGAAAAACAACAGAAAAATCCCAATTGAGAGACATTCTTCAAAAGACCTGGTTAGTACCCTTCAAAATTCTCAAGGCCATCAAAAAACAAGGAACATCTGAGAAATTGTCACAGCCAAGGAGATCCTAAGGAGGTATGACTATTGAATATAATGTATCCAGAATGGGATCCTGGAATAGAAGAAAGGACATAAGGTAGATAGTAAGGACATGCAAATAAAGAATAAATTTTAGTTAACAGTAATGAATCTGAGTGAACTCCAGGAGTTGGTGATGGACAGGGAGGCCTGGTGTGCTGCGATTCATGGGGTTGCAGAGTCGGACATGACTGAGCGACTGAACTGAACTGAATTGAATGTATAAATATTAGTTCATTAATTATACAAACTCACTATAGTAAAGCAAGGTGCTAATAATCAGAGAAAACTAGGTACAGGATTTATGTATTTGTTTTACTTTTTTTCCCTAAATCCAAAATTCTTCTATAATAAAAAAGTGAGTAAATAACAAAAATAGATTTTTTAATCTGTGGAAAAATTCACAAATATACTCACTACCAGTCACACTTCACGTTTAGTTGTTCTGGTTTCAGGAATATATAAGTGAATTTACAGGTTCAACTATGTTTACTTGTGTCCCACATTCTAAATATGATATTCACATAAGTTTCCAGAATTAAACTCCCCCAGGCTTCCCTGGTGGCTCAGAGGTTAAAGCGTCTGCCTCCGACGTGGGAAACCCGGGTTCGATCCCTGGGTCGGGAAAATCCCCTGGAGAAGGAAATGGCAACCCACTCCAGTATTCCTGCCTGGAGAATCCCAGGGACAGAGGGGCTTGGTAGGCTACAGTCCAGGAGGTCACAAAGAGTCAGACACGACTGAACGACTTCACTTTCACTTTCTTTCACTTTCATTCAATTAGAGGTCTTCCCTGGTGGCTCAGATGGTAAAGACTCAGCCTGCAATGCAGGAGACCAGATTTTGAACCCTGGGTCTGGAAGATCCCCTGGAGAAGGGAATGGCAACCCCCTCCAGTGTTCTTGCCTGGAGAATCCCAGGCAGAGGAGCCTAGTGGGCTCCAGTCCATAGGGTCACAAAGAGTCAGAAATGACTGAGTGACTAACAGTTTCACTTTCATTCAATCAGTTGCCAGATTCTGCTGCTGCTGCTGCTAAGTCACTTCAGTCATGTCTGACACTGTGCAACCCCATGGACTGCAGCCTCCCAGGCTCCTCCGTCCATGGGATTTTCCAGGCAAGAATACTGGAGTGGGTTGCCCTTGCCTTCTCCGTGCCAGACTATATTCTTAAAACAGGCCAAGCCCAAATACTGATTCATGACTCACTGTCAGATTTTTTCTGCTCCATTTTAATTGTCCCCTAAATTGTTCTACTATTTCCTTTCTTCTTGTTCACTTCAGACCATATTTATTAAAATAAATCTATACAATCCTTCTAGAGAACCTATACCTTTGGACCATAAAAAGGTATCACTATAGACAGATACCTAGTTAAGGAGGGAAATACAATAGCACATCATAGGGACTGTGTGACTTTTCACACTTTTGTATCTGGAGGAACCAAAGCCCCTTAGTAAGCAGAAATGTGCAATACAATTGTCTCATTGTTTTCTGCAGAAAGTCCTTATCTCTAGAGTCAACAGTATGGTATTAAATCAAGTGAGTAGATTTATAGTACTGTTATGCATATCAAATAAACACTTGCTGAAATAAATAATAATTGCTTCTTGCCTGCCTCTGCTGTTGACAATTCTGGATATATATTCTATGCTTCACTAGGCCATACTGATGGCATTTGCAAGCATCTTGATATAGCAAAAAAGCCAGGAGCAAAGTCAGCTAGATGCTGATTTACTGTTAATGAAGAAAGTGTCAAAGCTGGACTGACCTTTACTTATCCAGATCCATTTTAATTTAGAAAAATTCAGTCAGCTTGGGCAATGGAAAAAAAAATAAAGAAAATACTATTTTCTAATTTCCTTTTTCTTACCTAGGGGAAGGAATAAAGAAGTAAACAGAGCTGCCTGTTAGTTATAAAGGGCCACTTGGCCTTACTTTGATGTGGAGACATGGGAAATTGAAATTTGCAGCACCAAGGGCATTGTTCCTTCCTCTGGAGATAGTCATCCTGTTTGCATTTGTATAAATATTACTGGGTTGTTTTACATGTTCATCACATTTCTGCTCATCCAGCTCATTTTGAGAGCATTCTGTAATAGACTAAGATAGGGTTGCATTATACATGAGCAGGCAGCCTGGGGTAATTGGATATTGGATAAATATCATTACATTTAAGAAATATATTTTTCTCAGACTTTCTTTCGCCTTCTCACCCTTGCCCCTTTGTCCCCGATTCTTGAATTAATTTTACTCATAAACTCACAGAAGCCAGCTAAGATCACAGAGCCAGGTTGGGAACCTGACAATCTCAAATGTTCCTTTCGAGTGTTCTGCTTACAAACCTGTCAAGAATATGTGGTTTAATCACTAAGGCATGTCTGACTCCTGAGACTCCCAAGGACTGCAGTCCCCCAGGCTCCTCTGTCCACGGGACTCTCCAGGCAAGAATACTGGAGTGGATTGCCATTTCCTGCTCCAGGACATCTTTCCCACCCAGGAATCAAATCCAAGTCTCTTGCACTGCAGGCAGATTCTTTACCTACTGAGCTATGAAGGAATCTCACACCAAACCTGTCAAAGGTATTATTAGTTCCCTAGGGTCATACAGTTTATCCAGTCTACAAGAGCACTCCATTTTTATAGGCCAAAGAAAGATACTGTATATAGTATTTGTTATGATTGAGAGGCTTTGAAATCAAAATTATCTAAAATAAAAATTCTGCTATATCACACACCAGCTACATACCCTTTCAAAGCCTCACTTTTCTCATCTGTAAATTCTAACATGGGATAAAAGTAAGATACTGTAATGAATGCTGCTAAGCCGCTTCAGTCGTGTCCAACTCAGTGCAGCCCCATAGACGGCAGCCCACCAGGCTCCGCCATCCCTGGGATTCTCCAGGCAAGAACACTGGAGTGGGTTGCCATTTCCTTCTCCAATGCATAAAAGTGAAAAGTGAAAGTGAAAGTGAAGTCGTGTCTGACTCCTGGCGACCCCATGGACTGCAGCCTACCAGGCTCCTCTGTCCATAGGATTTTCCAGGCAAGAGTACTAGAGTGGGGTGCCATTGCCTTCTCCAGTGAATATAAAGAGAAATATCACAATAACTATTCCAAATGAAATAATTTAAAGAGAACTTCTGGGCTAGAATGGGCTTTAAGGAGAACCTACTTATTGCATTATTCCAATGGGTACTCAGACTTGCAATGGGGAAATTTGAATGGACTGGAAAAAGTTAAGATTTAATCTCTAGTTTCTCATTACCTATTCCTCACTCACTATGCCTAAAGCTAATATGCATTTTGGAATATGCCTAACAAATGTTACTTTAATCACCATTTACATATCTCAACTGAAAGAAATTTACTACTTAGAGAAGACTTGTTCATTCATATTGAACTGGATCCTTCATTTTAATTCATGATCAGCGGACTTAAGTCAAATTTATCTTATAAAGCTGTCCCTCCTACTGACAGTCACTCCCCTTTATCTATGGGATAAAAACTCAACAACCTCCATTCAAAATCAGTGTCTTTCTCATCGGGCATAACCATGCTTGTTGTTGTAACCCCATGGACTGTAGCTCACCAGGCTTCTCTGTCTATTGGATTTCCCAGGCAAGAATGCTGGAGTGGGTTGCCATGTCCTTCACCAGGGGATCTTCCTGACTCAGGGGCTGAACTGACATCTCCTGCATTAGCAGGCAGATGCTCTACCACTGAGCCACCACGGAAGCTCTATAACCATGCTGTCTACTCTTATTTCCCTCCACATCATAAAATGAAGCTTCCAAAGCAGCCAAATTGATCCTTCCCAGTCCATTCCTCAAGCTTCCCTCGTGGCTCAGAGGTTAAAGCGTCTGCCTCCAATGCGGGAGCCCTGGGTTCAGTCCTTGGGTTGAGAAGATCCCCTGGAGAAGAAAACGGTAACCCACTCCAGTATCCTTGCTTGGAGAATCCCATGGACGTAGAAGCCTGGTAGGCTTCATCCACGGGGTCGCAAAGAGTCGGACACGACTGAGCGACTTCGCCTTCACTTTCAGTCCATTCTTCAAGATTCTGAAACAGTAGTAATCCTCACTCCATTTCCCTATCCATGTAAATCACTTGTTTAAAATATTCTGCTTAAGGGTCACATCTTTTGAAAGCATGTTGCTTAGAAAGACAGCAGGTATTTTTCTTTGTACACCTGCTTTCTACAACTCATTCAACTCAGAATATATTGTTAGATAGCTTTCTGAATAAATATTTTTATTAGAGCAGCTGGAGGGTAAGAAGCTCTTCAAAGTAAAATCTCTTCCATTTATCTGATTAGTTGTTAAATTATTAAAAAAAAAACTTACACATTAACACACTGAACTAGAATGATAGAATTGAATACAGTATAAGTTCCATGAGTAATTAAGACAATCTGTGTTTATTATGACCTGGCTGTGAGATATTAAACTTAAGAGTCTCAGGGTTAGGCACTGGGGCACTTTAGTTTCAATCAAAGAATTGCTTGACTGAGTAAATATTTCTGAGCCATTGCTCTGTATTATCCATAAAATGCAAATAAGGCCACTTCTTCCTAGTTATGGAACAAACTGAGCACATAAAATAATTGAAGTTAAACTACCCAGGACCTTCTTGAATAACATCTTGTTTGAGCCCAGAAACCTTAGGGCCACCACAGAGTGTATTCTCTTGAGATATTCTATACTATATCTGAGGTTTTGAGATGCCTCTAATCTTGGCAAACGCTTGTTAAAATAAAGGGCAGCCTGGAGACCTTGGAGAAGAAGTCTGTCGGGAAGCCAATTAACTTAGGTCCACCCCTGACTCTGCTCAGAAGTTGCTCTAAAACTACTACCCTAGTAGTCTTTTCATTTTTATAACCTGTAATTAGTTACTGCAACATATAATTTCCATGACCACAGGAAGCATTTAACTGCAGCATCAGGGCACCTGGGAGAAAGATATATTCTAGGGAGATTATATGTTGAGTGATTACAGCACCTCAGGCATAAAATCTCAATTGTCTGAGACATGCCTTTAATTTGAGGTTCAAAGAAAGACCTTCTGTTTGCATGTCATATTACCATGGCTGTGTGATCCAGCTGAGGACAGCATGGGCTCCTGGGCTCCTGAAACAAGTGTCATTGTCACATCTGGTTTCTAAGGTTGCAACCAGATGCTAGCTTTGATTCTGTAAGAAATATGACCCTCTTCCCTTTACCAAACAACAGAAGAAGGCAGTTCATAAACTCATTTCAAATTATGACAGAATAGTTCTTTAGCAAAATAGTGATAGTTGGTTTCGTTTGACACTAAGTTTCATCATCCATTTCTCTCTCTCTCTCTCTCTCTCTCTCTCTCTCTCACACACACACACACACACACACACACACACACACACACACACCACATACGCAATATAACC
This sequence comes from Madoqua kirkii, assembly GCA_006408675.1. Classification (NCBI taxonomy): domain Eukaryota; kingdom Metazoa; phylum Chordata; class Mammalia; order Artiodactyla; family Bovidae; genus Madoqua; species Madoqua kirkii. The sequence goes on from SJYC01132396.1 coordinate 7,243, forward strand.
TCATTATTTACCTCCCATGCTTTCAGCTCTTCCATTTATTTGAAAATTTCAATAACTAAGTTACTCCTCCTAGGAATATAGTCCTTGTTACTCATCCCTTTACTTTTTCTGAATCCTTACTATTTGTTTAGGACTCAACCAGGAATTTTAAAAGACATTTAGATCCAATCACAAAAAGCTGTTGTTGTCAAGAAATATTCAGGTTGGTAGGAGTAAGGTAGAGCCAATATCTGTACCTCACTTCTATGTAAGGGACATGGTAGTTTATGTACATTTTGTTTAATATCTACCTTAATGTCGGTATTTTTTTTCCCATTTTTAAAATAAGGTAACTGATATTTAAAGAGGTTAAATAATACTGAAAGTTCACAGATATATCAGTGTTACAGCTCTAATTTGAACTTAGGACAGTTTGTTTCTGAAACCCTGGTTCATTTTACTACAGCATTATTAATAATAATTGTAACCAATTTTAAAATGATATAGAAGGGAAAAGTTATCAATTTGGAAAGTATGTAAAGGTTATCTTTGTTTGAAACTGTATCTGTGCTTAGTATGAGACAGAATAAAATAAAAAGTGAATAAATATTTGTTGAGAAACTATGGCAAATGAAGAAATGCTTTGTAGCCAGGATATACATCAACTGAACTCATACAATCCAAGGGTCCCACGTAAGGTTACTCTGAAGAGGCCATCTTCTCAAACATATAGAGCTCCTCTCCTTAAAGGAAGCTTCTTCACTTCAAGGCATTTTTGTGTATTGTTGTTCAGTTGCTCAGTTGCGCGCACCTCTATGTGACCCCATAGACTGGCATGACAAGCTTCTGTGTCCTTCACCATTTTCTGAAGCCTGCTCAAACTCATCTCCATCAAGTCAGTGATGCCATCCAACCATCTTGATCTCTGTCTCCCCTTCTACTCCTGCCTTCAATCTTTCTCAGCATCAGGGTCTTGTCTAATGAGCAGGCTCTTTGCACCAGGTGGCCAGTGTATTGGAGCTTCAGCTTTATCATCAGTCCTTCCAAAGAATATTCAGGATTGATTTCTTTTAGGACTGATTGGTTGCATCTCCTTGCACTCCAAGGGACTCTCAAGAGTCTTCTCCAATACCACAATTCAAAAGCATCAATTTTTCACTTTTTTGTGTATAAATAAATAAAATTTATAAACCATTTTATGAAACACACAAACCATAATAGTAAGTTAGGCTTACTATATAACTATAGTTACCTATAACTCTAGAGTTACCTATAACTCTGAAAGTGAAAGTCCCTCAGTTGTACCCTACTCTTTGCGACCCCATGGATTATACAGCACATGGAATTCTCCAGGCCAGAATACTGGCGTGGATAGCCTTTCCCTTCTCCAGGGGATCTTCTCAATCCAGGGATCGAACCCAGCTCTCTCGCATTTCAGGCAGATTTTTTACCAGCTGAGCCACAAGGGAAGCCCATAGGATGTCAGCTCAAAGGGCTTTAACAAGAAAAGGTTATAGAAGCGTTGGAGGACATTTTACACCATACAAGAGGACAGTCTAAGCAAAAATTATATAACCAAGAGTATATGTCTTTCTTTACTCACTAAGACTATGGATCTATCTGTCCAGTAGTAGATTCTACTCAGCTTCATCCCTCTTTTAATTGTATTCCATCCGATTTTCTTAAATTGTCATATTATTCAAAGATTAGCTCTCCTTCCTTGCAAGTTAGAATTCCTCTTATCTGAATTACTTATTTGCAGTTGCCATCACAATTCTCTTTTGCAGTTAAGTGATGTGGAACTAAAAATAAATTCAAACAAATTGTGTGAAGCCTTGCATCCTCACAAACAATGAGACTCTGTGGTTTACACCATAATAAATTTTGTTCCACCTCCAAAACCTTGAATCTCTTCCATGATTCCACAATATTTGTACACAGGCTCTTTCCTCTTTACAGTGTACTCTAGCCACATAATTTTTCTAGCTAACTCAGACCCTCACTCCTGGAAATTTCTGTGGCATCCTGAATCTCAGTTGGCTTAGATATTCCTTTTTTATGTCTCTATAGCATCCCCTCTGTGTGGGGGGGGAGGGGTGGGGTGGGGGTGGGGGTGTAATGCTATCATAGGATGGCCCCTGGTTTACCATCTATGAAGAAAAATGATTTCTTCCTTGTGGTCTCTCAAGAAAAGATAACAATAAGACAACAATATCTCAAATATGATATTCTTGAAATGTGTCATTGATCAAGCTTGGGAACCCTAGATGGCTCAGTGGAAAAGAAACTTCCTGTGAATGCAGGAGACGTAGGAGACATGGGTTCGATCCCTGGGTCAGGAAGGTCCCCTGGAGGAGGAAATGGCAACCCATTCCAGTATTCTAGCCTAGAAAATCCTATGGGCAGAGGAGCATGGCGGGCTACAATCCATGGGGTTGCAAAAAGTCAGACAGGATTGAGCGACTGAGCAGGCATGCTCCTAAAAGCAAGCTTAGTCAGTTCAGTTGCTCAGTCATGTCCGACTCTTTGTGACCCCATGGACTGCAGCACAGCAGGCTTCCCTGTCCTTCACCAACTCCCGGAGCTTACTCAAACTCATGGGCATCGAGTCGGTGATGCCATCCAACCATCTCATCCTCTGTCATTCCCTTCTCCTCCCACCTTCAATCTTTCCCAGCCATCAGGGTCTTTTCCAGTGAGTCAGTTCTTCATATCAGGTGGCCAAAGGATTAGAGTTTCAGCTTCAGCATCAGTCTTCCCAGTGAATATTAAGGATTGATTTCCTTTAGGATTGACTGCATCTCTTTGCAGTTCAAGGGACTCTCAAGAGTCTTCTCCAACACCACAGTTCTAAAACATCAATTCTTCAGGTTTTTTTACAGTCCAACTCTCACATCCACATGACTACTGGAAAAATCATAGTTTTGACTAGACAGACCTTTGTCGGCAAAGTAATGTCTCTGCTTTTTAGTATGCTGTCTATCTACTTGCCATGAAGTGATGGGACTGGATGCTATGATCTTAGTTTTCTGAATGTTGAGCTTTAAGCCAACTTTTTTACTCTCCTCTTCCAATTTCATCAAGAGGTTCTTCAGTTCTTTATCTCTTTCTACCATAAGGGTAGTGTCATCTGCATATCTGAGGTTATTGATTTTTCTCCAGGCAATCTTGATTCTAGCTTGTGCTTCATACAGCCTGACATTTCACATGATGTACTCTGCATATAATTTAAATAAGCAGGGTAACAATATACAGCCTTGACATACTCCTTTCACAATTTGGAACCAGTCAGTTGTTCCATGTCTGGTTCTAACTGTTGCTTCTTGACCTATATACAGATTTCTCAGGAGGCAAGTAAGGTGGTCTGTTATTCCTATCTCTTGAAGAATTTTCCACTTTTTGTTGTGATCCACAGAGTCAAGGGCTTTGGCATAGTAAATAAAGCAGAAGTAGATGTTTTCTGGAACTCTCTTGCTTTTTCAATGATCTAACAGATTTTGGAAATTTGATCTCTGGTTCCTGTACCTTTTCTAAATTCACCTTGAACATCTGGAAGTTCACTATTCAGGTACTGCTGAATCCTGGCTTAGAGAATTTTGACTATTTCTTAGCTACAGTGTGAGATGAGTGCAATTGTGCTGTAGTTTGAATGTTCTTCAGCATTGCCTTTCTTTGGGATTTCAGTGAAAACTGACATTTTCCAGTCTTGTGCCACTATGGAGTTTTCCAAATTTGCTGGCATATTGAGTTCAGCACTTTCACAGCATCATCTTTTAGGATTTGAAATAGCTCAACTGGAATTCCATCACATCCACTAGCTTTGTTTCTAGTGATGTTTCCTAAGGCCCACTTGACTTTGCATCCAATGATGTATGGCTCTAGCTGAGTGATCACACCATCGTGGTTATCTGGGTCATGACAATCTTTTTTGTATAGTTCTGTGTATTCTTGCCACATCTTCTTAATATCTTCTGCTTCTGTTAGGTCCATACTATTTCTGTCCTGTATTATGCCCATTTTTGCATGAAATGTTCCCTTGGTATCTCTAATCTTCTTGAAGAGATCTCTAGTCTTTCCTCTATCGTTTTCCTCTATTTATTTGCACTGATCAATTAGGAAGGCTTTCTTATCTCTCCTTGCCATTCTTTGGAACTCTGCTTTCAAATGAGTGTATCTTTCCTTTTCTTCTTTGCCTTTTTCATCTCTTCTTTTCTCAGCTATTCGTAAGGCTTCCTCAGACAAAGATTTTGCCTTTTTGCATTTATTTTTCTTGAGGATGGTCTTGATCACTACCTCTTGCAAAATATCACAAACCTCTGTCCATAGTTCTTCAGGCACTCTCTTTCTCAGATCTAAATCTTGAATCTATTTGTCACTTCTACTGTATAAATATAAGGGATTTGATTTAGGTCATACTTGAACAGTCTAGTGGTTTTTCCTACTTTCTTCAATTTAAGTCTGAAATTTGCAATAAGGAGTTCATGTTAATGATACGATCTTTGGCGTATGCCTAACCCCAGAATGAGTAACTGAAATCTAATCCATTTAAATCATTTGAGCAGAAAGGAAAAAGATGTACTTATGGTGGAATGTTTTCTAAATAGATATTTATTTTCAATAATTAAGGAAAAATTAACAGCAAACATTAAAGGGGACAAAATAAATTAACTGTCACCTTGGAAAAGTAAGAAATATGACAACCCTTCTACTTTATCCTAAGAGGGACATCAACCTACATCACCAAAGAATTATCATACATCCTTCATGTGCAGGAAGTTTTGTTTCTTTGTTTTGTTTTATCTTTGTTTTAATAAACAAAGAGATTTTCCCTGAAATAATAAAAATTTATAGAAAAAATAAATTCCGTATTTTATTTTGAGAAATGGGGCAGTGCTAGGAAAGGACTAGTATTTACTGAACTAATAAAGTGTAAATTTTATAAATCTCACTTGTTTGTATATGTAATTGTGTATCTCATTGCTTTGTACACATGTACTGATCACAATAACCCTGGGTAGGCAGGTGTCAGTTTCACAGATAAACAAGCAGTTTCAGCAATATTGTGAAATATGTCCAGACACCTATCTTGCTAGAAGTGGTCGCAGGATTTGAACCTGAGTCTATGGAAACCCAAAGTTCTTGCTTCCTTAACTAGAACATGGTGCCTGCTCATGCTTGTTTCGTTTGTTTACAGCTGCAGTTATAACTAGGCATTTGTGATGCTTTCCACTTGGTACATCAGCCTTATGCTCTTTTTTGCCATGCTTTGGTTACACAACATTTTCTTTCTAGAAATGCAATATGGAAATGACTGCCAATTGAGCCTTCTTCCCAGGACTCTCAGATGAAACAGCAGAACAATTACAGGAAGTAGTGGGTGTAGTTTCTGCCATTCCAAAGAGTGTATGTCTGGGAAAAAGTGGGACAGTCAGCCATTATTCTGTTAATAATGATAATGTTTGAATTTGTAGGACTTTTAATGTGGTCCATTGCCTACTTGAATGAATTACTGACCATATGGAAGTGAGTCTTCTGGGAAAAGAACTGAGCATAAAGCATAGCATGATTTGACTTCACTCATCAAGTACAGAAATGGCACTTTAAAGTTCAATGAGAATAAATCAACCTAAGCTAATTTTTGCAAAAGACAATTGAGTGAGAGAATGGAGACATAGCTGATAGAAGATCATCTTGCTCCTCTCTGCTAATGTTTTAATTTTCATTACTGGTTTTGGCTCTTAAACCATTTAAATTGGCAAAAAAGAAATGAAGTATATAATGAAATATAAAAGCCAGTGATATCTGTAAAATATTTTAGCAATAGTCATGTATGGATGAGAGAGTTGGTCCACAAAGAAGGCCAAAGGCCAAAGAATGTATGGCTTCAAATTGTGGTGCTGGAGAAGGCTCTTGAGAGTCCCTTGAACCACAAGATCAAACCAGTAAAGCCTAAAGGAAATCAGTCCTGAATATTCATTGGGAGGACTGATGCTGAAGCTGAAGCTCCAATATTTCACCACCTGATGTGAAGAACCGATTCACTGGAAAAGCCCTGATGCTGAGAAAGATTGGAGGCTTTCAAAAGAAGAAGAGAGTGGCAGAGGGTAATATGGTTAAATACTATCACTGACTCAATAGGCATGAATTTGAGAAAACTCCAGGATATAGCCAAGGACAGGGAAGCCTGGTGTGCTTCCATGGGATAGCAAAGAGTCAGACATGAGAACAGCAATTTGCAAAATGTTTACCTGCATTGAACCTGTATTTGTATTATCTTATAGCAAAGACATAAATACAGCATTCCACTACTTTCCAGTCTCCTCTATACTGGTACCTGAGTACGATCTTATTGAAAGATTCCATTACAGGAAATAAAAATGGACCTCCAGTGTGTTGACTGCTGTTCTTTAGTTCTCAAAAAGATAATCTGTTAAATGAAAGATTTAGAAGAGACAACTTCTAAAATATTTAGAAAGACAACTGGGAATACAATCAATTCTTACTGTGTGCATACTTTTTGTTATAACTATGTGCCTTTGATGATGCCAGGCACTGTTTTGGAATATTCAGTTACCCAATAGAATCATCACAGAGATGAAATGAAACAGTGCATGTAAGTGCCTATCCAGAATCTGAATGAGTTGGTACTGAGATTGATATGAAAGAGCAATATATGAGTTGGTGACCATCCCTACCCAGCCATCCTGCAGATTTATCTCAGTTAGTGCTATTACTTAACAGCAAAATCATTAATCATGTTTTGTAACCAAGGATAGTTATTTCACTTCCCTAGGTCTCCTTCTTTATTTATAAAGCACTAATACCTACTTCACAAAGCTGTTCTATATAAAGAACTTAGATTGGTGTCTGATACATAGCAATGATTAGGTACATGTTAAGGACTGTTAACAAAGAATGAGGATTTGCAAAGGTGGCTGAGTGGATTTCCTAAAGAATGATAAAGGCCAGCATCTCTCTCCTACCTCATGTCCACAGTGGTCATCACTATTTAGTTCTAACACCCTTTCTGAGCTCAGGTCAGATTTTAGAATCCTTTCCAATACAAATGATAATGGGATTAGATCACAGAAGAGGTAATCCATTTGACATCCCTTTCATGGAAAGTCAGCCTGATGCCATTACTCTTAATCACACCTGAGAGGGAGCTGAATTGGAAAAGAGAGATGAGGTAAGTAAAAAGTAAAGTGAAGTCGCTCAGTCATGTTTGACTCTTTGCAACCCCATGGACTGTAGCCTATCAGACTCCTCTGTCCATGGGATTTTCTAGGCAAGAATACTGGAGTGAGTTGCCATTTTCTTCTCCAGGAGATCTTCCTGACCCAGGGATTAAACCCAGGTCTCCCTCATTGTAGGTAGATGCTTTACCATCTGAGCCACCAGGGAAATCTCAGATGGACAGAAAAAGAATGTTAAAATGACTACAATTTCTTTGAACATCTTCTAAGTCCTTCCTGTATCATGTTGTTGTTCAGCTGCCCAGTCGTGTGTGACTCTTTGCGACCCCATGGACTGCAGCATGCCAGGCCTCCCTGTCCTTCACCATCTTCCAGAGTTTGCTCAAGTTCATGTTCATTGCACTGGTGATTCCCTCTTCTCCTTCTATACTCGATCTTTCCCAGCATCCAACGAGTCATCTGTTAACATCAGATGACCAAAATACTGGAGCTTCAGCTTCAGCATCAGACTGAGAATAAGGGTTGATCTCCCTTAAGATCGACTGGTTTGATCTCCTTACTGTCCAAGAGATTTTCAAGTGTCTTCTCTATTATCACAGTTTGAAGGTATCAGTTCTCTGGAGTTCTGCCTTTACGGTCCAGCTCTCACAACTGTATGTGACCACTGGGAAAACCACAGCTGGGAAGACCTTTCCCAGCAGAATCAAGTCTCTGGTTTTTAACACACTTTCTAGGTTTGTCATCACTTTTCCACCAAGAAGCAATCATATTCTGATATATTCAGATGTATAAGGTCTCTCTCTCAAAATGGCAGATCTCATTTGTGCAACTGGGGAGAAGACAAAGACTAATTCAGAGAATTCCAGTTGATATTTTTATGTAATGTGTGGCTGAATTTGCCCTTTCTTAAACATTTGCCCATTAGACCTTACTGTCCAACCTTTTATCTTGAAATGATGGGTGTGAGAGCTGGACTATGAAGAGAGCTGAGCACTGAAGAATTGATGCTTTTGAACTGTGGTGTTCGAGAAGACTCTTGAGGGTCCCTTGGACTACAAGGAGATCCAACCAATCCATTCTAAAGGAGATCAGTCCTGGGTGTTCTTTGGAAGGAATGATGCTAAAGCTGAAACTCCAGTACTTTGGCCACCTCACACGAACAGTTGGCTCACTGGAAAAGACTCTGATGCTGGGAGGGATTGAGGGCAGGAGGAGAAGGGGACAACAGAGGATGAGATGGCTGGATGGTATCACTGACTCGATGGACATGAGTGTGAGTGAACTCTGGGAGTTGGTGATGGACAGGGAGGCCTGGGGGTGCTGTGATTCATGGGGTCGCAATGAGTCGGACACGACTAGCAACTGAACTGAACTGAACTGAACTGAACCTTTGAATACTTGAGGGAAAACTTGCTCGCTGAAAGGGACATGATTATTTTTCTTTTAATCTCCTCCCCACCTGAGTAATTGCCATAAAAGTTCTGGGACAAGAATCCTACCTGGGCATTCTGGGTTAATCCCAGCAAAATTACAATAAAGTTGATCCTGGGGAGCTTATTTATGCTTTTATAAGTCCTAAGGCTCTTATTTCATTACCTCCTACTCACAGCACAGAATCTGTCAGGAATGATAAAGGATCATTCTCATTATAAACTCAAATTTAGCTCCCTTCCACTGATTACATCAACCTTTATTAGAGTAAGATATGACCGTCAGAAATCAGAGCTTTTCAGCAAAGTTTACTTTCATTTAATATGTTATGCCAAGCAAATCATGGTTTGCTTTGGGTTTATGAGTGGAATGAAGAATGGGAACTGTGCCTTTAGTGGATACACAGCAGCAGAAACATCATGATATTCCCTTCATAAAATAATTTACAGTTTACCTGTAAGTCATTGGCCCCGTTCTTATTTCTTCTCTCTCCTTCTCTGTCTATGTGTGTGTCTCATAGGAGCAAGACAAAAGGGAAGAAAAAGAAATGCAGACTAACTAACAAATGGACAGAGAGGATGAAGGGATGCAGATAAGGGAGACTGTCCATTTTGAAAGCAGCAGTTTCCGAATTGACAAATAAAATAAATTATATTGCAGCTAGTGTAAGTTAAATAAATGATGTTTGGTTATTGAAAAATGCATTTCTATCCAATATCTACCAAAATTTAATATCTTTAAATAAATAAAGTAAACCAATACTCGTCTCGGGTGCTAAATAATAAATACTCACCTTCTCCTGTATTATCTTTCACCTAGAGATCACAAAGTTTGCTTAGCAATGCTAGAATTTTACAGAGTCTCATTAATGAAGATAAATCAAAATACGTTCAGAGTGGGTAATTAAGGTGAAATGAGTTTTTTCTTTGTAAATGTGAAAAAATTAGGTCTTTGTTAATAATACCCCAACTCTGCTGGAGAGTCCCTGGCCTTTAATCAGTTCTTTTTCCTTCCATTCTTTTGTGCTTTGTTAGCCATCATTTGCTTTTGTTACTAGTGACAAAATAGGATCTAAGTTACACTACTTTAAAATTAAAAATAAATAAAAGGAAATTTAAAGGATCTTTCTGGAAACAAGTATTCAAAACCATAATTATGATCTTTGCTTTTCTGGTGGTTTCAAGATAATCCCCAAAAGCTTCAGCTCTGAGTGATCCTTTCAATCTATGATTTCATATAACAAAAGTACATTTCAATTTTGAAACAGGACTATAGATTTTTTCCAGGATAACTGACCTAGTTCCACCTGCATCCTTCTAACATTAGTATGTACTACATAATTCTAAATTGAATACGTTACCATATGGTTGGCTGCTTTCCCTACATTAGTGGTTTTTGGTTGTTTTTTTTTTTCCCCATGCTGCTGTTTTGCCTGGAAACTGGCCTTTACTCTACTGGGAATCCTCTAACTGGCCTTTGATTCTGTCTAACCTCATGAAACAATCTGCATCACACAACTCTTTGCTTAATAATAGACCATATTAAGTTACTGACATTTTATATGAGTTTGTTCCTTTGTTTCTCAACCAGACAATAAATCCATGCACTGCCTCAACTGCACTCAGCTTGTTCATGCAGTGCACATGGTTTACAGTAAGTGGACACTTAAGTATCATAAATATTTTGTATTTATTGTGTAGTCTATTCAGTTGGAGCAATAACGAAAATAATGTTTACAAGGGCTTATCTAGAGTAGGTATGCAACTATATGTACATACATATATTAATAACATTCCTAAGGATAGAGTTCATATCTATTATCTCTTTTTCATATCATTCTAAGATTAATAAAGCCAGAAGTGGCATACAGCAAGCACCTAACAGCTGCATTGTGTATGCATGTGGATATGCTCAGTCACTCAGCCGTGTCCAACTCTTTGCAATCCCATGAACTGTACACCGCCAGGCTCCTCTCTCCATGGGATTGTCCAGGCAAGAATACTGGAGTGGGTTGCCACTTACTCCTCCAGGGGATCTTCCCGACCCAGGAACTGTACTTGCATCTCCCATGCTCCTGCATTGCAAGCAGATTCTTTACCATTGTGCTACCTAGGAAACCAAATAGGTGCATATCACTGTCCATTTGCTACAGTGAGTGTTTTTCTCTTGCCAACTTCCTAACAGTACATATAAGGTAACATGACTGCCAACATAAATACATCCTTTCAGAACTTAATTTCCTTCTTTAAGCTGAGAGGCATTTGATTATTTTATTATTTATTTCAGAATGTATAACCCAAGGTCATAGGGATAAGTTTGGAAGCACAATGTGTAAACATTTGCTAGTTGCAGAGCACATGAAAACTCTCTCCATTCCTTTTGAAACCTGCATGTTAGCACAAACCAGGGGTTTGGGAAGGAGAAAGGAGTAAACAGGAGTCCAGGATGCCAAGAAAACTGCATTTTTTATTATATTATTTTAATGACTCCTTGAAATTTTTGATGCCCTGAAAAACCTGAGGTTTAAATTTAACAAAAATAGACTATTTTGCAGCACAGAAATAGAGGAAAGATCCAATATCTTCTTTAAAAAGTAAATATTGACAATGTTCAAGGAAAACATTTTAAGGAAGACCATGGAAGCAAGGAAATCATGGAAGCAAGAGCCTTAACACTGACAGTTCTTTGAGTCTATTTTCATTGGATGGGGCTTATAATGAGGTTACAGACTGAGAATGGTTATATGAAGAGGAAAATCCATTCTCCCTGAAAGGTTAATGATTTTGCAAAAGGCACCAAAAGTGCCAGTATTTTATTACTCCTTTGATGCCCTTATAAGAGCAAATGTAGCACAAAGATATAAATCACAGGCTTTGAAATAGACAAACTTGAATTTGAGACTTGAGTCTAGCACTTCCTAACTGATTGTGGGCAAGCTTTTTTTGAGTTATCTCATCTCTAAAAACTGAGATACAAATAGTATCTCATATCAAAATAATTTAAAATTAAACTGATTAAACAAGATAATATATTTAAAGCATTTGGTAAAGCATAAGGCACACAGCAAGCACCTAGTAAGCTGGCAAGGACAACAGTATCATATTTCACACATAAATTATGGTCTTAAGGAATTTTTTTATGGGAAACACAAATTTCATAAATGGTTCTTCAGATCTGGAAATCATTAGAAGTGAATAAAATGGTCAGGAATCTACTAACAATTTTGCAAAAAAGCATATAGTGGGGAAAGGCTTAAAATATCAGAGTAAAAGGACCTTAAGATTACCTCCTTTTGCAGGCACACCAAATTCAGAACTAACTGCAGAACAAATATTTATTAAAAAAAAAAAAAATGGAGTCTACTAAAAGAAGATAATTTACATCCAAAGACATATAGAAGAAACCCACCAAGATGGTAGGAGGAGTGCACTCACAATATAATCAAACCCCATAACCCCCACATAGGTGATCCACAAATTGGAGAACAATTATAAAGCAGAAGTTCTCCCATAGAAGTGAGAGTTCTGAGACCCATGTCAGGATGCCCAGCCTGGAGGTCTGGCATTGGCAGGAAGAGCCCCCAGAGCATTCAGCTTTGAAGGTCAGCAGGGCTTGAGTGCAGGAGACCCACAAGATGGGACAAATAGACACTCTTGGAGAGTGCACAAAAGATCTCATGCGTATTGGGATGAAGGCAAAAGCAGCAATTTCATAGGAACCTGGACCGACCTATATTCAGACCTTGAAAGACCTCCTGGAGAGGTAAGCAGATGGCTGTGGCTCACTGTGGGGACAAGAACACTGGTGGCAGAGGTATTGGGGAGTATGCATTGGTGTCAGGTCTCTTGGAGGCTGTCCTTTTGGCACCAAGACCTGCACCCACCCAATAGCCTATGAGTTAAGTTCCAGAGTAGGAACACTTCTGGGCAATGAGGAACAGGGTGGGAACACATGCCCATCTTAGCAGGCAGGCTGTCAAAAGAGTTTCTGAACCCACAGCCACCTCTAGACACAACGCTTGATGTGGCCCTGCCCACCAGATGGCCAAGACCCAGCCCCACCCACTAGCAGGCAGGGACAGGCCTCTCCCTCCAGGAATCCTGCACAAATCTCTAAACTACCCTCAAACACCAAGAGGCAGGCACCAGAAGCAAGAAAAATATAAGCTGGGAGCTTGCAGAAGTGAGACTCCAAACAATTCAGAACCTACTCTGGGGACATCTGGTCCTTGGCCAATGCTGATGAGAGGGGAGTGTACTGCTGGGACAAATAGGACATCCTCTATAGAGGGCCACTTTTCCAAGGTCGAGAAATATAAATAACCTTCCACATACATAAAGATACAAACAGAACGCCCCTACTAGTATCTCTTGTATTTCCTCTTATTCCCCCTCCAAGCAAGCATAACTCACCTTCACCTCATTCAGCTCTTTGTTCAAATAGCCTTTTTGGACTGTCCTATTGCATCTGACCCCAATATTTATTCCCTGCCATCATTCTCTACTTGATTTTTCTTCAGAGAATTTTTTCACTAGCATATTATATATATTTACTTATTTATAGTACATTTTTTTCACCTTATGGCAAGAATGTAAAGAGTGTGATGACAGGGAGTTTTTTTCCAATTCTCTTCACAGATTTTGAGTACCTACTATATTCTAGCATTTTGTTGTGTGCCTGGTCCTAGCCTGCCCAGAAGTTTCAGTTTCTTAGCCAGTATAGACCTTTTCACAACCCAGAAGGGAGTTCTAAAAGAAGAAATGTAAACTTAGCAGCTTATTTGGCTTGTGACGGTCAGGAGAATGAGCATAATTCTCCCAAAGAGGTCATATTCAGTCTTTACAGCAGAAGTTTTACTTTTCTTTTCCCTGGCTAATTATGCTGAATTTAGACATAAAGAGTCAAAGATTAAAACATAGTCACATCATTAAAAGTTCATTAATATAGAATTATCACTTTTTCTAGAAGTATTTGCATAGAGATGATATATTCTACTCAATATGGTATGTAAGGAAAATCTTGCAGGAAGACAGGAAGGAAAAAATCCACAAGATTAGATGTTAAAGTCTTTTAGGAATCTATCTTTTTGCTATAGTTATGATGTGATGAGGAATCCCAGTCAACTGTCTATGGCTTGTACAAGGCTGACTATCCACTCATGTACCATTGGTGCTCTGGATGGTAGTAACAGATGTGCCTTATATTTGAAATTATGCTCCTGACTCTCTTAATAAGCCATTCATTTTTAGGACTTTTCGTACAGGGCGAATCCTTCTGTAATGAGTCAAATATGCTTTCTTCCCCCATTTTCCTTCATAGAACCATCACCCTACATTAAAAATGACTGGTGAGGATTTGATTTACAGCCTTAGGCTAGAGCATATATAAAGTTAACTGAGTCCCACAACAATTGGCACCCTCATTGTTGACTCAGAATTACACCACCTTCAATCTCTAATAGCATATTTGAGACAGAACTGCACAGTTCTAATGCCATGAGTTAACGCAGAAGTACATGTTGCAGTCAAGGGTATTTGACAGTATCCCCTGCACAGCTAGTGCGTGGCAGCGTAGATTCCGAGGACTCTCTTTACCTAAGGTGCTTAAGGATGATAGAAGTTTTTTAATACACCAGTGTCCAAGACTGGACATCTTGCCACTTAGATGAAAACTGAAACTCTCCTCTGCGTATTCAACAATTCATTCCTTTTCTCTTGCTTCAGTAAATCCAGCATCACTCATTACTTCTTTCCTATTAGTTCCATGATAAATTTGGCGATCAGAAAGTCACTGTCACTTTGTTTATTATAAAGACTCCCTAGTACATGACACAAAACATTGGCAAGATTCTGATGACTTCGATAGGTCTCCCATTGCTTAAATGCACGCAAAGTGTTAACAAATATTGAAGAACATGTCAAACAGTGTTAATAAATATTGAGGTAGCTGGCAGTGTCCCAAGAGTGATGAGCCTATGGGGAAATGGGAAAAGCCCACAGAGAATGCTCAGGGGAAATGCCAGTGAACCTTAAAGAAAGCCTTCAAATACATTAGAGCTCTGAGGCAAACATCAAAACTAATGATGTGTTTGCAAAGAGATGTGTATTTGCCAGGAGAACTGGGTAAATGAGGCGTGAGCCAAGCAGGAAGCCTCTGCATGTGGTTTTGAGGCAAAGGGCTGGGTGGGAGAGAAGCAGGATGTACCAGTCCTAAAATTCTGGCAAAATTCTTGGCAAGTAAAGTAAAAAAATAAATAAAGTATAAATTGAACACTTGTTCTTGTCTGCCTGGCACTCATCCTTTCCCCAGTTTCTTTTTTAAAAACACACCTACCACTTGTAAATCATGTTGTTGACATATAGAGGTTTGCCACATCCTGAGTTCCAGGGCTTGGCCTGTGATTCAAAATGGCCTATCAAAACATCACATCTGGTCGATTGAAGCATAGACATGTGACCCAAATCCAGATAACCTGAGTCAATGAGAGTTATTTTATGAACCTTTATTAGAAACACTAAGAAACAGAGCACTTATTTTGCTAGCTTGAAACTAACAGGATGAAAACCATTAGCTGCAGAGATTAACGTAAAAGTGGAGTGAACTTTACAAGAATGCCAAAACAGAATGTAGAATATGGAGGGAAGTAATTTTAATCAAGACATAATTGCAGTTTTTGAAATAAACCTTGTATTAAACTTCTAGTTTGATGACCCAATACATTTATTTTTGCTTAAACCTATTGTGTAAGTTTTCTGTCATTTTCACCTGAATCCATATTTCTATCAAGTTTGACGCAGTTCTAATGAGATGGATGAAACTGGAGCCAATTATACAGAGTGAAGTAAGCCAGAAAGAAAAACACCAATACAGTATACTGACACATATATATGGAATATAGAAGACAGTAATGATGACCCCGAAAGTGAGACAATATAAGAGACACAGAGGTATAGAACGGACTTTTGGCTTCAGAGGGAGAGGGAGAGGGTGGGAAGATCTGGGAGAATGACAACGAAACACGTATACAATCATATGGGAGATGAAGCACCAGTCTATGTTCAATACAGGATACAGGATGCTTGGGGCCGGTGTATGGGATGAACCGGGGGGATGGGCAGGGAAGGGAGGTGGGAGGGGGCTTTAACATGGGGAGATCGTCTACACCTGTGGCTGATTCGTGTCAGTGTGTGGCAGAACCGATACAGTACTGTGAAGTGGAATAAGCATTAAACAAAAATAAAAAAATAAAAATTTATAATTAAAAAAAAAGAATTTATGAACTTTTCCCATCAATATCTGAACCATAAAAAGCATGCATTTCCCTCCATATCATTACTTGTGAAGTGTGCAGCATGTTTTAGCAGTACACAGTGTTCCTCATACTATGAGGTCAGAAAACTACCCTTTTCCTCTAAGCTGCTTGAAATTGTTTACTATTTACCAGGATATCCATCCTCTATGTTCTTATCATCTTCTTCCAGAATCTCTAAGTACCTCTGACTGCCAACAGCCTCCTCTAAAGATTAAGCTTCCTGTCCCCATATTATGATGCCTTCACTTAATGAATTAAATATTTGATCTTCATCTACTTTTTCTCAGCAACTGAGACTTTTCCTTCTTTCTCCAAAACAAACCTGATAACCTGCAGTCTGGAAACTGACCTCTGCTAAATTCAAGTTTCTTAATCTCCAACTACTGTACTCACAGAAGGCACTACTGTCCTTCCATATCTTGGATAAGAAACATTCTCAGTGGAACAATTAAAAAAAATAATTTATGAACTTTTCCCATCAATATCTGAACCATAAAAAGCATGCATTTCCCTCCATATCATTACTTGTGAAGTGTGCAGCATGTTTTAGCAGTACACAGTGTTCCTCATACTATGAGGTCAGAAAACTACCCTTTTCCTCTAAGCTGCTTGAAATTGTTTACTATTTACCAGGATATCCATCCTCTATGTTCTTATCATCTTCTTCCAGAATCTCTAAGTACCTCTGACTGCCAACAGCCTCCTCTAAAGATTAAGCTTCCTGTCCCCATATTATGATGCCTTCACTTAATGAATTAAATATTTGATCTTCATCTACTTTTTCTCAGCAACTGAGACTTTTCCTTCTTTCTCCAAAACAAACCTGATAACCTGCAGTCTGGAAACTGACCTCTGCTAAATTCAAGTTTCTTAATCTCCAACTACTGTACTCACAGAAGGCACTACTGTCCTTCCATATCTTGGATAAGAAACATTCTCAGTGGAACAACTAATTCACCCCTCTTAATAGAAAAGAACTGGTTAAGAATTTTATGTAATAGCAATGGATGATTCACAGATGCCTGTTTATATTTCTTGAAAATAAGAGGCTTCTCAAAGAAACTCAGTTTTCATAAACAAAAATTTAAATAAATATAATTTTAAAGATTTTCAGTTGGTATGTTTCCTGTAATAGGAATGCACCAAACCCTGAGGGAGTTCATTACCACCAGACCTGCCTTATAGAAAATGCTAAAGAGAGTCGTTAGAGTATAAGTAAAAGGATACTAATTAACATCATAAAAGCAAAAGGTATAAATCTCACTAATAATGGTAAACATATAGCTATAGTTAGATTCTGATATATGGCAATAATGGTCATATTTTATTTATAACTAGAATTTAAAAGATAAAAATAAAGCATAGTCTAAAAACTATAACTACAGCAGTATGTTATTAATTACACAATATGAGAAAAAAGAAACATTTAACAACAGTAACCAAAAATGTGAGGGGAAGGAGAAGCAAAAATGTGAAATTTACAAATATTACTGAAGTGAAATTGTTATCAGTTTAAATAGGATATTAAAGGGCTTCCTTGTTGGCTCAGCAGTAAAGAATCGATCTGCCAATGCAGAAGATAAGGGTTCAATCCATGGGTTGGGAAGGTCCCCTCAAGTAGGAAATGACAACCCACTCCAATATTCTTGCCTGAGAAATCCCATGGACAGAGGAGCCTGGGTAGGCTAAAGTCCATGGGGTAACAAAGAGTCAGAGTCAACTTAGCAACTAAAAAACAACATTATATGTTTAAGATGTTTTAAGTAAACCTGATAGTAACCACAAGGAAAATTCCTGTGGTAATTACACAAAAGAACATAAAAAGGAAGTCAAAACATACAGATATCACCAAAATAGCAAAACTAAAAAAAAATCAGGATAAGAAAAAATGGAGGTGTAAAACAACCAGAAAACATTTAAGAAAATGGCAATCAATAGTCCTGGTCTATTAATAGTTGCTTTAAATGTAAATAAATTAAATTTTCTGAATAGAAGATGCAGAACGCCGGAATGAAAAAAAAGAAAAATAGAATCCAACAATCTGCTGCCTATAAGAGATTCACTTTAGCCTTAAATACACACAAAGACTGAGAGTTAAGTGAAGGGAAAAATATGTTAAACAAATGGTAATGAAAACAAAGCGTGAGTAGCTATACTTAGACAAAGGAGATTTTAAACTAAAAATGGTTTTTTAAAAAAGACAAAGAAGGGCATAATGATAAGAAGATCAATTCATCAAGAAGATATAACAGTTATAAATATTTATGAACCCAACATTGCAACACTTAAATATATGAATCAAAAACAAACACAGCTAGAAGGAAAAATGAAGAATATGAATCTAATACCCCACTCTCAACAATAGCTAGATCATCCAGATGGAAAGTCAATAAGCAACCAGCAGATTGGAACAAAATCGTGGACCAAATAGGCATAACAGATATATCTAGAACATTCTGTCCAACAAGAGCAGAATTCTTCTCAAAGGCACATGGAACAGAAGGGAATATGACAGAGGATCAGGCAATTGAATCCAGAAAGACTCTCTGGTTGCCTACAAAGATTTTATCTCCTGTAGTAGGTAGACAAAGAAAGAAGAGGGCTAAGATTGCAGTTTAATATCAATGACATAAAAAAATTCAAGCAGGACATATTTCATATTCCATACGGTAGGCCTTGGTTAGGAAAATCTGTTTCTGACACAGAAAGGGGACAAATGGGTAGATGATCCCTAAAATCTTGATATTTTGAACCCTTTGAGTCTACAGAAATTGCATTCCCATTCCTTATAAAACTGTCATTCTCCCTTTTATGGAAGACAATACAGAGATCTCTTTCCCACAAGACAACTTGAGTTCCACTCCTACCTCCCCAGCTGGCCATTAGCTTTAGAACTAAACTAATATGATCAGGACAATAGTCAGAATAAAGTTCAGGATCAGGGTCAAGTCATTCCTTCAAAGCTCTGGCACCAGTGGACCAGGGTATTTTCACTCACAGACAGCCTTGGGAGAACCATGCTCTTCCCTCTGTAACCAGGTTGCTCTAGAGAACTCTACAAAAGTAGTTAGGCATGTTGAACCTAAGTCCCCAGCTGGGGACATGCAGAACCTGATAACGGAGCTACAAGTTTGAGTGGGCAAGTCCTGTCATGAACCAAACTAAACTAAACTAGGTGTTCAAGACATGCAAATGCCTAGGACTCAAAATTTTAAGTCACTAGGAGAGTAGAATAATAAATGAAGGGCTATATTACATCAAGGAACAGTTGTCTCCAAGCACTTTTTATATGATAGTTATATATACATTTTGACTGAAATATATATGTGTGTATATACATATATGTATCAGTTCAGTTCAGTCGCTCAGTCATGTCCGACTCTTTGCGATCCCATAAATTGCAGCACACCAGGCCTCCCTGTTGATCACCAACTTCTGGAGTTCATTCAGACTCACGTTCATCGAGTCAGTGATGCCATCCAGCCATCTCATTCTCAGTCGTCCCCTTCTCCTCCTGCCCTCAATCCCTCCCAGCATCAGAGTCTTTTCCAATGAGTCAACCCTTAGCATGAGGTGGCCAAAGTACTGGAGTTTCAGCTTCAGCATCATTTCTTCCAAAGAAATCCCAGGGCTGATTGCCTTCAGAATGGAATGGTTGGATCTCCTTGCAGTCCAAGGGACTCTCAAGAGTCTTCTCCAACACCACAGTTCAAAAGCATCAATTCTTCGGCACTCAGCCTTCTTTGTAGTCCAACTCTCATATCCATACATGACCACAGGAAAAACCATAGCCTTGACTAGACGGACCTTAGTCAGTAAAACAATGTCTCTGCTTTTGAATATGCTGTCTAGGTTGGTCATAACTTTTCTTACAAGGAGTAAGCATCTTTTAATTTCATGGCTGCAGTCACCATCTGCAGTGATTTTGGAGCCCCCCAAAAATAAAGTCTGACACTGTTTCCACTGTTTCCCCATCTATTTCATGAAGTGATGGGACCGGATGCCATGATCTTCATTTTCTGAATTTTGAGCTTTAAGCCAACTTTTTCACTCTCCTCTTTCACTTTCATCAGGAGGCTTTTTAGTTCCTCTTCACTTTCTGCCATAAGGGTGGTGTCATCTGCATGTCTGAGGTCATTGATATTTCTCCCGGCAATCTTGATTCCAGCTTGTGTTTCTTCCAGTCCAGCATTTCTCATGATGTACTCTGCATATAAGTTAAATAAGCAGGGTGACAATATACAGCCTTGACGTATTCCTTTTCCTATTTGGAACCAGTCTGTTGTTCCATGTCCAGTTCTAACTTTTGCTTCCTGACCTGCATACAGATTTCTCAAGATGCAGGTCAGGTGGTCTGATATACATATATACATATGAAATATATACATATATACATGCACATATGTACATATATATACATATACATATATGTACATATGTATATATACAATATTTGTATATATGTATAGATACAAATATATACATATATATATACATATATATTTCAGTCAAAATACGAAGTTTCTGCTGTTCTCTACTGACTAAAAGTCCAATAAATGCTAAGTTTCTTGAGGCACAAAATTAAATCTTATATGACACATGGTTTATCTGTGAGAGTGACTAAATGAGGGGCAACTCTACCTTCTCTCCAGCATCTAAACTGCATCTAGGCAAGGTGGTGCCTGGTGAACATGGACTCCACTAATTCTTCATATTAATTAAAAAAAAAAAAACTGATTCCAGAATGACACCAGAGTGGATACAGAATGAACTCTGGCTATAAGGGTTGATTAATGTTGGGTAAAGAGAGTATAATTTCAGTACAGGAGTTCTGCAGTCATTGTCACTAGCAAAGTGTAATTGGGATATTATATTTTCTTGGTTATCACCATAAGGAAAATATCAATCAAAGGCTTTTATTCATGCCATTAATTCAGGCATGTGATCCTAGAGAAAGGATGACAAGGAAGTTAAAGAAAGAAAGTCAATATAAAAGGCGTCACTGAATTGCCTACTGTGTACAATGACTGTAAATTACTCAGAAATTGCATTCCTTGGATCCTAATCATTTAGTTCTAATTCAAATTTAATTTCTAGACACAGTATAACATATAATTCAAATTTAAGACATAGCTACAACACAGGAAACAATGTCAATGACATAAAATTAACAAATGAGCATGCAACTAAATTAGGATAAAACAGCACTCCCTATAAAAAGGAATTAATGTGATATATATACTTATTCTTTTCTGGAAAAATATGATTCCCACAAGATTTTGAAGAATTGTACAGTGATAATAAAGAAGGCACATAATAAATGTTGAGATATGAAGGTACTCTACAATGGATTATAAATTTGTACCTTTGTTGTCCATACATTTTCAATGAACTTGCAAAGTTCTAGAACTTTTTAACTTAAGAGAGAATAGTTTTATTTTTTCAGCCATAATGGAGTAATTTTCTTATCTATTATCAGAACACTTTCATACTTTCATTAATCCATGCATCATAAAGCAGGAAATGATTTTTATCCCTACTCTAGTCTGTCATTTTACTTAATCCAAGAGGCAAAACAGGTGTTTCCTGCTGATTCCCAAGGTGGATTTAAGACCAACGTATTCACAGGCCATTGCAGTTATGTGGCAGGATTTAAACTTAGAGTTGCTATTGATATCATCTCTTCTTTGGCATGATTACAATTGCTGCTACAGGTAGGAGAATGCATATGGACATGGTAAAGACTTTGACTTTGCAGAATAAAGAAACCTGAAATTGTGACCCATTGATGCAGTCAATAGGGCACAAAGAATTCCTCATCAGGCACATAGGGAACCTGAGGAGTTATTCATCTCACTTCTTGCCCTTTAATTCTCTGGAAATAATTATCATTTGCTAAGCAGCTGGACTATGTTTGAAATTCACAGATCAAGAAAATTTCAGATCCTGCTAAGTATAAGGTATGTGCGTGTGTGCCCAGTCGTTTCTGATTCTTTTAGACTCCATAGATTGTAGCCTTCCAGGCCCCTCTGTCCATGGGACTCTTTGAGAAAGAATACTGGAGTGGGTTGCTGTGCCTCACCTTCAGGGGATCTTCCCAACCCAGGAATATAACCCAGGTCTCCTGTATCTCCTGCGCTGGTAGGCAGATTTTTTACCACCTGAGGTATAATCCAGTATGTTTTATTTGTTCCCCTACAAAGACTACTTGGATGCTTATACAAAATTTGTCTTTGAAAGGCAAGCATTACTTAAAATGCTTTAGTAATAAATGTACAAATTCCCACATGAAGTGGGTTTCTTTGAAGCTTCCTCATTTCAGGTTTTTTCCCTAAGAATGTGATGGTATAAAAGAGACAGCACACAATAAAGAACTCTGATGGCTGGAAAACTGGCCAGAATTTAAAACAATGAAGTTCAGAAGACTAAACCATAGTGTGAAAAATGGAAAGTTTGAAAACATGTTTCATCCTCAATTAAAAGTTTTGGAAATGTAGTGTCTCCATTGCTCTAAAGAATACTGTGAGTCTTAACACTAAGGACCCAAGGTTGAAGACACGGGCAGGAGAAATGGGGAGAGAAAGATCAAAGGAAGTTATATTATGACATGGATGGAAAATACACGATACAAATGCCACTGCACCAATTTCCTACACATGGCAGAAAACATCGATTTATCATAAAAGACTTTACTTTCTGAATGCTAATAAAGCCACAAAATTTGTGTGAAGAAAACTTTCCATGCAAACACAACCAAAACTTCAAGGACAATCTTACTTGTCATCTCTGATGATTTATGTCCATAATCAATGTTATCTCAAATACTCTAAATACAATATACACTAATCCACTGGAGCATTTTGAACGAGTAGCAAAGGATTCTTACAGAAACTACCTAGAAATGTTCCTACTCTTTAACTTTAGAATGCTTCTTGTCTAAACCCCCTTTTATCACTTAGTCATATACGTACTCAGTCGTGTCCAACTCTTTTGAGACCCCATGGACTCTAGCCCACCAGACTCTTCTGTCCATTGTATTTCCCAGGCAAGAATACTCAGGTGGATTGCCATCTCCTCTCTAGGGGATCTTCCCAGATCTTGAGGAGAACCTGAGTCTCCTGCATTAGCAGGCAGATTCTTTACCACTGAGACACCTGGGAAGCGCCATGAACATACTACCTTGAGAACTGATCCCTTTCTCTAGTAAAAGTATTTAGTTGCATTTTGTTTGATGGTTTATAAAAAGACTTCCACATGAATTACTATTTCTGATGCTTATAATCATGCTATAAGAAAAAATATTCCAGCATAATTCCTTTCCCATTTTAAGGAGAAAAACATGGTGATGAAAGAGGTTAAGAAACATCCCCTCTCCATTCTTATTTGTAGTAACAAGAACAACTAAAATTAAAGTTAGAATTTCAATCAGAGTAGTTGTTTGCATTAATTTTGCACATTTGGAGATGTGGCTCAAAGTGCTGTCTAAAAAAAGTTAGCTAATGCAATGACTTTGAAAACTATAGGAATAAATTATTTTTAACACATCTTCCCAAAACAGCACCTATGGATTTTGTCATTAAGCCTAGAAAGGTTTTCCTTAACGGTTTTAATCTGCTATTTAAGAGCTGGAAACCACCTAGTTTAATCTATCAGTTCTGGCACCAGCATTAATAATACACCAAAACTCTAAGAGTAGAGAACCACAAAAATATACCATGACCTACCATCACAGAAAGGAGATTACTTCCTCAAACTCCAGGCTTTTGTTTTTGCATTTAAAAAATTAATTGTTTTAGGTTGTCTTAAGTAGAATGGCTACAAATGCTATTATATACCAGAAAATTATCAAGCTTTATTAAATTCACAGGAACAATGTTCAGCTTAACTATCTCCTCATATATTTTGTATCATTGGCTGTGACACTGTAAGCAAATAATCTTAGAAAAGACCTATTATCAAAATCAATAGATTGTCCTCTCTCTTCTAAGCCACAGTTTCTTCCAGAAACAATGATCCTGGAATTCTTAGCATAATAAATCAGCTTAAAATATATTCCTTAAATGAAGAATTCAATAAGTCATCCTCCTGATGGTTGCTAGAAATGGCAGGTTGAATGTGGGGAAAACGGGTGAAGAGAATCAAAAATTACAAACTTCCAATTATAAAAGAAATGGATCGTTTTCCTGAGCATATATAATCCCTGGAATCTTGTCAAGCATTTCTGTCAAAATGCCTTGCTCTTCCTAAGAGATATTCCAGTGTACACTAATATTTCTACATCACTACTCTTTATGCATATGTTTTTCTTTTTCTAACTAGATTCTAAGACCTTTTAAAAATCATGCGGTAAATGTAATGGTGTCCAGCTTTATAAACAATCATTCCAGATCAAGATACTGGCTCTACTGATTTTCATTTGCACAATCTTCAGCAGGTTACTTAATTTCTCTACATTGGAGTCTTCACCTACTTAGATGATAAAATTTATCTCAGAGATGGAATAATGCCATCAAATGTCCTGTATATAATGGGATCTTAATATAGATAATTTTCCAAATCTATCTGAATCATGCATCATATCTGCTGTGTGCATTTAGCACTTAAAATATTGCTCAGCACAGCAGAGTTTTTCAATGAAGAATTAACAGTGTAATGATTGTGGTGTTCTGAGATCCCAGCAGAATGGTGTACTTACTCTAGGCAAAAATCAAGAGCCTTCACACTCTGTTACTACCATTGCCCCATGAAGGATATCTCTTCATTTATCCCCTGAAATGTCCAATGTCCTAGAACAAAATTATAATTCACAAATCTGAATGACAGTATCACAATGAAAACTGAAATTTACTGTGTGTGTGGACAAATTGGAAGTACAATAGAAAGATAATTTCTTTATGAAAGCAAATCTCCTTTTAACAAATATTAAAAAACACATGTTCTTTATAAGTATACTCTAAAAAATGACAACCTATACCATTCATTGAAATTTCTCTATAGTGCCAAATGTGTTATAATAATTAATACTAGTGCCCAGAGAAGCAGGTGCTCCATCTTAAATTCTTACTGTACCATAATTTAGGCCAAATTAAATCTTCTTCCAAAACTCACATCCTTATGATATTTATCTAATGGAAAGAGCAAAATCACAGTTACAGGCAGAGCTGAAGTATCAAAGTAAAAAATTCAAGTTTAATAATATCACTAGTATTGTTTCAGAAAACTGTAATCAATTAGTGCATTGTTTTACTTCCATGAAAACGATGACATTAAAAACAAGCACCAAAAAAGAACTACATATGACCTTGAGCACTGATGTTCTCATAAGAAAGAAAAAAAAATATTCAAAAAGTGACTCTGTAAATGAGTATAATTAATTTAAGAAGGTGAAATTTTTCCTTGAAACACTAAATACAAAGCATATTTGTAAATTAAAAAAAATTGCAAGAAGTCTCTGCCTCTACTTCTCTATCTCCCTCTCTCTTTCTTCTTTCCCTCTCTCCTCTCGCCACCATACACATAAAAACACACAGAGAGAGGAAAGAAAGAAAGGAGGGGAGGGTGGAAGGGGGAGAAAGAGATTACAGAGGAAGGGAGAGACATACCATGCTGTTGTAGATTAATTATAAAAATTTTCAATTCTCTGTATTTCTGTACACAGACTTTGCAGTCAGCTCAACAAAGATGCAGGAAGAAAAGAAAAAAAAGGTAAGAACCACTCATCTGGGTTAGCCCAATATTCTGACCCACAGAATACTGAGTCAACTAAATAGTAGCTATTATAAGCAATCACACTGAATGAAGTTTATTAAGCAATAGCATTATGGTGTCAATAGGTAACAGGTATGCAAGCTTTCATATGATGAATATGCTAAGGTCTTAGTCCATCCAAAATCACAGTGGCAGCATGGTCAGCTGAGAACCCTCTTCCAGGTCCTTGTATCCTTAAACATGACGGAAGGGGCAAGGGAGGTCTCTGAAGCCCCTTTTAGCAGAGCACTAATCCTATTTGTTCTCTTATAGGCTCTGCCAAAACACCTCCTAAAGTTTCCACTTCCTAACACCATCACCTTTGGGGATTTGGGGTTCAAAACGCTAATATAGGGGAGATACAAACACTCAGCCCGCAGTAGTCTATTTTTATGATTAATCATCAGGCCACAGTGAATGACAGAAAGTGAACATAGAACACAACATTAATCCCATGTTGCTGACAGTTTTGTTGGAAAGACAAGCCCACAGGCACTGTCTACCATTGCTGCTGCTGTGCCCATGTCTACATATATTCTATGACCTTCAGAGATGAGCTGAGCCCAAGGTTGTCTTTTTCACTTAAAGTACTTTTTCACTTATTCTATGCAAATATTCAAGTAAATGTAGCATTGTGCAAGCTGAGTTCAGCCATCTGATTATGTTTTGCATGATCTGAAATGACCTCATTTTCATTCGTACATTCACTATTCAGTCATTCATTATTCCACAACTATTTGTGGGATCCAACTATATGTGAATTGCTGTAGAAGATTTAAGATAAAAGTAAAAGTGATATAAAGTGTTAGTTGCTCAGTCCTGTTCAACTCTCTGTGACCCTATGGACTGCAGCTTGCAGGCCCCTCTGTACATAGAATTATCCAGGCAAGAATACTGGTGTTGGTTGCTATTCCCTTCTCCAGAGGATGTGCCCATCCCAGAGACTGGATCTGCATACCCTGCATTGCAGGCAGATTCTTTATCATATGAGCCATCAGGGAAACCCAGAAGATTTAAGATACATAGCAATGAAATATAAACAAGAACCAACCTCAAGAGGTTTTCAGAACAGGAGTGATAAGCAACTACTGTACAGTGGTCAGTGCTGAGAGGGATTTACAGTGGTTTCTTCATATATAATATCTAGGACACCTAACTCAGTGTAAAAAAAAGGTGATCAGTGAGGTCCTCTAATCATCAAGTGCTTTAAAGATTTATCTAAAACCACTATTTCTGGGTAGGGGCGGGAAGATTTAGGATCTTGTTGAATGCAAATCCCAAGCCCCAGAATAGACCTAATGTATCTAAATCTCTGAAGCTAGGGCTGAGTAACCTACATTTAGACAATTATGCTAGAGCATTCATGTGCCCGGTGAGGTTGGAGAAACACTCCTCTAGATTGACATGATTAATTGACATCTCGTCTCTTTGGAGATGTCAATTAATTGGAGGATCTTGATTAGGTTCAAGACTTGTTTCTAACTTAATATACATATAAATAAGCAGACATCAAGTTAAAAATGCAATTCATTGGGAGAGATTTCTGAGAGAGCACTGATTCAAACGTAAATCATTAACACACCAAAAAGTTTTAATAATGATAACAAATTAACCTGTAGCACTCCATAACTGATGAAAACACAGAGGGCTGTAGAGGTTATTGGTTAGGTGTCCAGCTTCTTGGGCCAGATTTCCTGTGCCTAAACTTTAGCTCTGCTAATTACCATCTGTGTAGCTTGAAGCAAATAACCCAATCTTTCTGTGCCTCAACTACTTTCAAATGTGAAATAAGGATCACAATCAGATGCTTGCCTTATGAACACCAGTGAGAACAAAAGTTAATATAGGTAAAGCACTTGATATATGTAAGCATACAGGTAAATCGCTTCGCATGTGGCAAGTACAGTAAAAAGTGTTAGTATTTTAATCTCAGATTCTTGAGTCTTTGCTTCTCTAGGCCTGACTTAAACTCACTACTTTTTACTTTCTTAAATATCATTCTTTCATTGTCTTTTCTCATGGGACAGACACATTCATATGAGTCAGGAGAGGCCTATGAATCAGGCATGCCTGATTTTCATCTGAGAATCGCCATAAGGAAAGATTTGTTCCACACAGAGTACTAGTTTCATTCTGGGTCATCAAGGTCATTTGGAAAAACAATTTGTTCTTTGGGTTATAAAGATCTAGAAATCTGGTATTCCATTTTTATGCCTTACGACCAACAAATCATTCCTCTTACACTTCAGCAGCATCCTTCCTAGTGCTTCAAATTGAAGTTATTGAAAGTGAGAAAATGCTGAAAATACAAAAATTAGGCAGTTGGCATTTACATGCCCTACTTGTATGTGATGAAATGCACCCCTTGGCTCTTCATTAGGGAACTACTTGAAGCCTCTGCTCTTGGAAACCCCTCTTTGCTTCGTGCATTCTTCTGTTAAAGTGCCAATAAAAGAAGTTTTGGAAAAAATGAATCTCATTATACAACCACTACTCTACAATTTTGTAAAATTCCAGTGAAACTAAATGAACTTAAAAATAGTACACACTGGATATTTTAAATGCATGGAAAGGAAAGCATTAACTGACAAGGCACTGAGTAAACTCCTTGGATTGAAGAAATATTCTTTATCCTTATTGTGGCAACAGTTGCATAATTCTATACATTTGTCTGTGGACTTATTGAAGTTTGTATGTAATTATGGTTTGAGAAGCTGATTTTAAAATGTCTTTAAGTTGCAGAAGAGTGATTTACAAAATAGCATTTGTCTCCTCCCCAAAATAAAGGAATTAAGTGTTCTTTTATGTACATAAAATTTTATATAATTTGCAATGGCAATCACAATTTTTTTTTCCTCTGAGAAAGTTTGAAGCAACTGAATTATTTATTCTTAAATGAAATGTCTGAAAATCAGTTAAAATAAAAATCCACTG